>BTPG01000008.1:72744497-72991997 GCA_036245525.1 Semisulcospira habei
TTCTTACAATCTGTCCTTGCTAAGCTACTTAAGGAACACCAACCAAACAACAAAAACTAACTAATAATAAACGTCACACACACGCATACACACACACACACAGACACACATACATGTACTCGTGCACATGCGCACTTTTGTACATACACATACACACGTACGTGCGCACATAATTATCTAACATATAAGTAGGTATGATATTTTTGTACTATAAAAAACAAGTTAGAAAACTGAACAAACAATTTGGAGGCTAGATGAAAAAAAAAAAAAAAATGAAGCGTATTATGTCGAAAAACAAAGAAGAAGAAAGGATCAGCATAACGATGTCTTAGAAAGGTAATCATGTACTCTACTTTTAAACAGAGAGAGGGACGTGGTTTGTTGAATAGTGGGAGGAAGGGAATTCCATAAAAGAGCACCTGAATAAGACAGGCTAGATTTGAACAGGTCTATACGGGGCCTTTTTATAGAGAGACTGTTCCTGGAGGTGCTGTATTTTTTTTCAGTTGGCGAAAAAAGCCTAGATAAGTAAGGTGGAGCTTTCCCGTTAAGAATTTTGTGCATCAGTACACATTTGTTTAGTGCGAGGTGCTTAACCAAAGGGAGAAGTCCGATGGCCTGCAGCTTGTCATCAGTGGATAAAGACGGATCAGGGAGGATAAGCTTAGCAGCGCGCTTGTATAATGAGTTTATCTTCTTGAAGTGATTTTCACTGCAGCCATCCCATATTGTTGAGGCATAATCAATGTGTGGCTTAATGTAGGCATTAAAAAATAGTTTGCATGTCTTAAGGTCAATGATCGTTTTAAGTTTGGAAAGTAGAAACAACTTTTTGGACAAATGTTTTCTCATATAATATAGGTGGTTATGCCAGCTTAGATCATCATCTATTATTACTCCAAGCAGGCGGTGTTGACTGACCTGTTCAACTGAGATGGAGTCCAAAGAAAGGTTGAGTGATGGAGGTTTGAGCTGATGTTTCTGGCGGGTTGTGATAAGCATGCTTTTTGTTTTTGTGGGATTTACAAGCATGCGATTTTCATTACACCACCGAGAGACTTCATGAAGACTCTCTTGAAGATTATTTGCAATTTCAGGCACAGTTTTACCAGCGGAATGTAATGTTGAGTCGTCGGCAAACATGTCACACTCAGTCACACTACACGTTACATGTAACGGTAGATCGTTAACGAAGATACAAAACAGTAGTGGGCCTAAAATAGACCCCTGGGGCACTCCATACTCTACAAATTGTTCAGAAGAACATTTTCCATTGACATAGACTGTTTGTGTTCTTTTTGTAAGATAGGAGTTCAGAAACGAAAGAGCTGAGGGACTCTTTTTGTTTAAGTAGGTGGCAAGCTTTTTCAGTAAGATGGTATGATCGATAAGATCAAACGCTTTTCTTAGATCCAAGAAGACAGCACCAGCCATTTTATTATCATTTATGCTGTTGACCCACGAATTCACTATTCGTGCGAGTGCAGTGTGGCATGAATGTTTGGGACGAAAACCTGACTGGTGATGATATAATAGGGACCTTTTTTCAAGAAATTCCAGAAGATGTTTGTGAACATGCTTTTCCAGAGGCTTCGAGAGAACTGATAGAAGGGAAATGGGGCGAAAGTTATTAATTTCAGAAGAATCGTTTGCTTTAGGAACAGGCACTATTTTTGATTTTTTGAAAGCTGCTGGGAAGACATTTTTTTGTATACATAGGTTATAAATGTATGTAAGAGGTTCCACTATGTATGGTTGCGACAGGTCAAGGATATATCCATTGATACCATCACTGCCAGAAGACGTTTTCTTTTTTAGGATAGAAATGCATTTGCCTACCTCGTGTACAGCAATATCAGGGATGACGAAAATATCATCTGAGGACAATCTTTGCTTACAGAACTTAGTTAGCTTTTCTGGTGTGGAATATATCGACTGATTGCGATTGTGAGAACTGAGTAAGTCTTTGGGGGCTGATAGAAAGTGGTTATTAAACTCCTCAGCGGAGAGGTTTTCTGGAATGGTATTGCACTGTTTACGCTTGTTGTTGGTAAGCGTATTAAGTGCTGTCCAGATAGAGGAAGGGTTTCTGTCTTCTTCGACTGTTTTGGTTACAAACGATCTCTGCGCCTCTCTAATTAAGTACTTAACTTTATTTCGCAATCTTTTAAATTCATGAAAGTTCTTTTCTTTCTTAGCCTTATTTCTATCATCCATTGCTTGTTTGATTTCGTCGGTTATCCATGAGGGAGGCTGGCGGGATCGGACTCGCTTTCTTCTTACTGGCGCATGTTTGTTTAGCACCCCTAGGAACAGATCAAGTAAGAGAGAAACAGCCTTATCTGGGTTGGTACAATTGTACACATCATGAAACGGTGTAAGGCTAAGATCGTGTAAAAAAGCATCTTTGTTTAGTTTTTTAAAAGACCTATAGGTAATGTACACATGCTGATCCCTCTTTTGTTTGGGCATCTTGCACGACCATGTACAGGTGATGGGAAAATGATCACTGACAGCTAGTGGGGGGACGCTGGTCTCTAGTACTGACTTACAGTTGTTGGTATAGATGTGATCAATGAGTGTAGCGGATGATTGGGTTATTCTAGTAGGAGCTTGGATTAGTTGCTTCAACCCAAAAAGAGTTGTTGTCGATTGCCACGTGGGATTTGTTTTCAGTAAGTCAATGTTAAAATCACCTAACAGCAGTACATCTTTGTCAGTATCATTCACTTTATCCATCATCTGCACAAAGTCATCATACCACTCGACAGTGGACGATGGATTTCTATATACATAACCCATTATAATTGGCGATGAGTTATTAATTTTTACTTCTAGCCATACACACTCAATCTCAGTTGACTCCAGATCATCACGTCTGCGTACCATATGTGCAATCGAGTTATGAACATAAACAGCAATCCCTGTGTGTTTGAGGGTGTTTGGGTCACGACGAATTAAGGAAAAGTTTGGGATGCACAGATTTTCGTCGCTAATTCTTGAGTCCAGACGTGATTCCGTTAGCCCAAAGAGATGGAAGTGTGAAGGCTGGTTTAAAAATATTGAAATGTCAGGAACCTTATTGTAAAGGTGAAATACATTAAGGTGCCCGACCTTCAGCCCGTGGGCATGCATGTAATTGTTCGATGGTGTACACATTTTGATGACAAAAAAATGTAAATATAAAGTTTTCAATATCCGAAACTCAGTGAAACAGTCCAGTCGCTGAAAGGAGTGATCTTGTGCGAAAATATGGAATAAACCAAATCCACTTATAATCACCACGACTGTCAAAAATAACTTGCCTGATAGTTTGTAGAACTGTCTACTCGCATTCAGCACAGCACGTTTGGCTATGTACTATAAGCACTAATCTTTACATTTAGTCCGGCTTACAAAAATGGTGTGTATGCCGGCCAGACACAAGTCAAACGCGGAACTGTACTGTACACAGGTCAACCACAGTACTAAACTGTCAGACTGCAACACATGTTGCTGTGATACGGCCGCATCGCATATAAACCAAAAGCATCGCAAATGTTAATGTCAAATCTATGAGGTGAAAACTAAAACAACAGCACAGTAAACCGTTTAGTATAGAAATGTCACCGTTTGATCAAAGGATTGTCAGATCAGTGCTCGACACACTGAAACAGATTGAACTGACGAGAACTGAAAACAAAACATACCAATAACACTTAGGGCTCACACACCTGTGTTCATATGCACCACGCATTGCTACAAGTCGGACGGATGAAGGGCTGAAAATGAAGTCATATGATTGTTTATTTTCATTTCAGAATTATACTGATGTTCACTAAGTTCATGAAAAACATGAAGTGAAATTAGTTCAAGTTGAGCCTACACCGAAAAAAAAAAAAAAAATGGGGTCCGGTAAAACCAACTCATTTAGGCCTGGAGGCGTGTTAGTTGAACATCCGAGAGAGAGAGAGAGAGAGAGAGAGAGAGAGAGAGAGAGAGAGAGAGAGAGAGAGAGAGAGAGAGAGAGAGAGAGAGAGAGAGAGAGAGAGAGAACAATGAACAATGAACAATGAACAATGAACTTTTATTTTACAACGGTAGAAGTATTTGGTTACAAGACCAATTTTCAAACTTGCCGTTGCTACAAACTACTTATCAACGTTTTCATAAACAAAACAATGGTCTAAAACATAACTAGGTCAAACACATACACACGCACGCATGTTCACTCGCAAACACACACACACACACTATTCTAAGGAATTCAATTATGTGCTAGCAAACAAAATACTGATGAATATAGCGCGAAAGAAAAGAAAGAAAATGTGTTAAAAAACCTTTAAAGAGAATTAAAAAAAATTATGAATAAAAAATTCCAACATATAAATTGCATAAATCGCGCACATGGTGTGCGCGTGCTTGCGCTCATGCGTGCGTGCGTGCGCGTACGCGTGTGCAATCTGCCACATTATGACAGACCACGCACACACGCACACGATCACATAACGTGACCACACGCATGAACGCACACACGCACACAGACGCACGCACCCACACACACACACACACACACACACACACACACACACACACACACGATCACACACCCATACGCACGAATGCACACAGCCACACATACACACACACACATACGCACAAACACACGCACGCCATACGCGTGCCAGTACATCAAGGCAGGTATTACTTGTCAGACATGGAGTCAATGCACATGCCGATACATGGTATGTATTCTAAGAACATGCAGTTTTCCGCATGTAAAGCTGGATTATTTTAGATATTTGAAGAGGCCGTCTTTAAAGGAGGGCAGGGACATACTTCTAAGGTTACATGGAATCGAATTCCAGAGAGTACTACCTGAGTATGTTAAGCTAGATTTAAAGATGTCAATGCGAGGCCGCGGAACCTGATAGTGCCGCCCCAGTCTGGGATGTCGTGAGGAAATTACTGAAAAAAATGGGTCAAGATAACGGGGCCCTTTTTGTTTACACAGCTTATACATAAAAATGGCTTTGTTACATATAAGGTGCTGCTTCAGGGGAAGCATACCAAGAACTTCAAGTTTTTTTTCCGTTGCTATTTGAGGATCCGGTAGGATAAGTTTAGCAGCCCTCCTGTGTAAAGTATTCAGCCTCTTTAAATGCACTTCACTTGAACCATCCCACACTGTTGATGCGTAGTCTATGTGCGACTTTACATGGGCGTTATAGAAAATTGTACGCGTGTCTACATCGGTAATGAATTTCAACTTTGATAGCATATAAAGGTTTTTTGAGACACGTTTACATACGCTGCTAATGTGAGTTTTCCACTTAAGTTGATCATCTACCGTGACCCCAAGGAGACGGTGTTGAGATACCTGTTGGACTGGTTTGCCGTTTACTGTTAGATCAAGAGAAAGTGGGCGCAGCTGATGTCTTTGACGTGTGGCTATCACCATGCATTCTGTTTTAGGTGGATTAAGAACCATTGAATTAGAATCGCACCAGTGAGAAACCTCCTGCATGCTTTTTTGCAGACGTGTATTAATCGCATTAACACTATGATCAGGCGTATGAAGAGTTGCGTCATCCGCAAACAAATCACACGAGGTTTGGTTACTACTCAGGTGCAGTGGTAGATCATTTATGAAGACACAGAAGAGCAATGGCCCGAGGACAGAGCCTTGAGGCACGCCGCTCGTGACAATACCGTGGGACGAGTAGTTACCATTTAAGAAAACTCTTTGCCTCCTACCGCTGAGGTAGGAATTAAAAAACGATACGGCATCTGCATTGCATAAATATGCTTGAAGTTTAGACAAAAGGATGCTGTGGTCTACAAGATCAAAGGCTTTTTTGAAATCGAGATAGACTGTCCCAATCATTTGACATTGATTTATAGAAGTTAACCAGGTGTCAACAAGTCTTGTTAATGCCGTATGGCACGAATGTTTTGGTCTAAAGCCTGACTGATGGGTATGTAGAAGATTACAGGTATCAAGGTACTGGTAGAGATGTTTGTGAACATGTCTTTCAAGTGGTTTTGACAAGGAAGACAAAAGGGATATAGGTCTGTAGTTATTCACGTCCGTAAGATCTTTAGATTTGGGCAGGGGTATTACTTTAGCATGTTTAAGCTCAGTAGGAAACGTGTTGTGTTGAATACACAAATTATAAATGTAGGTTAGTGATTCAATTGTGTAAGGAAGGGAAAGTTTAAGTATTTTGGGGCTAATCTCATCAGGTCCGGACGATTTCTTGTTTTTTAGTGAATTTATAAGCTTGCCAACCTCGTGCACTGCTAAAGGGGGAATACAAAAGGATGACTTATCCACTGTCCTTTGCGAACAAAAGTTAAGTAGAGCCTCAGGACACGAATATGTACTTGACGTTTTGGATGAGGAGTTTACTGACTGGGCAACTGACAGAAAGTGTTCGTTAAAAGTGTCTGCGTTGAGCTGAGAGGGGATAGCGGATGATCTTCTACTGTTGCCTCTGGTGATAAGATTAAGCGCTCGCCAGAGAGAAGATGTTTCTCTGTTCTCCCTTACCATTCGTTCGAACAGAGTTTTTTGAGCCCTTCGCACCATTGATTTGACACGGTTTCGTTGGCGCTTGTACTCAGAAAACTGTTTTTGTTTTCTTAAGTTATTACGAAGTTCCATCGCTTGGATAATATCTTGTGTTAACCAAGTCGGTAACGTATGATTTTTTACTCTCTTTTTTCGTAAAGGGGCATGCTTATTAAGCACACTGTTGAAAAGATTATACCAGAGATCCAAAGCAGTGTCAGGATTGTCTTCATTGTGTACAATGTCAAATTGTGTTTGGTTAAGATCAGCTAGAAAGGCCGACTCACAGAAGTGTTTAAAGGAGCGATAAGAGATGGTGGTGTGTCCAAGCTTAGGCTGCGCTGGTAGTTTTGATGACCATAAACATACAGTGGGATAGTGGTCACTGATACTGAGGTCAGCAACACTAACGTTATATACGTTTTGGGGACGGTTAGAGTAAATGTGATCAATGAGTGTTGCTGATGTGGGAGTAATTCTAGTAGGGGAAGAAACTAGTTGTTTTAGACCAAGCTGTGTCGTAACACAGTCCCATGCTGCGTGAGATTTAAGCATATCAATATTGAAGTCGCCTAGCAATAAGACATCGCTATTAGACAAATCAACATGTTCAATGGATTGCAGGAAGTCGTCATACCATTCATACGAGGCAGACGGGTTACGATAGAAAAAACCTATAATGACTGGTCTGGTTTTAGGGCCTTTGAGCTCAAGCCAGATACACTCTACGTCAGGGGTTTCTAAGTCTTCACGTCGACGAACGAGTGTTTGGATAGAGTTATGTATGTAAACGGCAATACCAGTCCGACCAGGCATACAGGGGTCTCGCCGAACAATACTAAAGTTGGGAATACTGATGGCATCGTTACTCATATCAGGGTTTAAACGTGTTTCACTTAAACCAAACAAGTGGAACGGTTCAGGTGCGTTTAAGTAAACGTTTAAATCGGACACCTTATTGAAGAGGTGGTAGATATTCAGATGACCGATTTTTAGGTTGCACTGCTTCTTTGCTGGGTGCTTCATTTTCATTAACGAAAGCAACCCTAAACTGCAGCGCACTAGAAGCTAATATGATTTTTTTTTACGTTAACCAAATAAAATAATAATTAAAAAAAAGGAAATAGAGGAAGTACACTCTATAAGTGTCAATGGTGCACAGTAGAGTCGTACTATATGTGCACACCACTTCAGCTATCGCACGTCAGGCGTGTCAGTAAGGGACACTAATAGTACTGCAAGCACGAGTAGTAGCTGCTGGTAGTTCTTGGCGGTACACAACTAACGCACACGAAATTTAGTTCATACCACACAAATGAGGTATTATGAATACCGAAATAATGAAAACACTGTTTTTCGTTGTCATATACAAATGCTGAATGAAAAGAACCAATTCGCTTAGCCGTGGCTAATATAGTTGATCGCACCCAAAACGACTCAGTAAGCATGTGTTGGATTGATACTCTGAGACCAGTGTCCGCCATTAATAATAGCCGGCATGGGGAAGGCCGGAAAGTATGGAGCACACATGCCACTGCCCGGGTGCGGGAGTCCGTACGGTGAAGGGTAGTACCACTGAACACCATCAGGGGGATTAAGTTTCTGTTGCCACAGAGCTGTAGGCGGATACATCAGTTGCTGTTGTTGGTGGTGATGTTGCCAGTCAACAAAAGCAACTGGCGTATTCTGTAGTTTCTGAGGCTCTGACATTGTCTCTTCCTGCTGGTGTTGTGGTTCTTGTTGCTGTAGTTGCTGCTGCGGTTCTGTTTGATTTTGCTGCAGTTCGCCCTGCTGATATTGACGTTGATTTTCCTCTATTTGATGCGCAGCTAAAGGCGCACGCCCCGCAGCAACGTCCGAGTAGAGGTGATTAGCAGTAGTCTCATCGCTAGAACTGTCGGCCCGTTGACTGGTTTTCCGGTGGCCATCTTCCCCGCCGTACTTAATATTACCGGCCAGCCTGCGAGTCCCCACGTGGGACGGGTGGATGGGGTCAAGGCGGCCTTTGTGATCCACGCGGTACAGCGCCTTGCGGGGAAGACCGCTTGGGGCTCTGAAAACAGCCGTGTTGTCAACAAAGGTAGCGCCAAGCTTCTTGGCCGCGTGGCACATGTTGGCATTAGAGGGGAAGATGCGCTGATTTAGTACAGAGTTTCTTCCCTGAGCAGCTGGCAAGATGGAGGAAGCCTGGATGCGCGCTTTGGGGAACGCCCTTTTGCACGCTGCGATCAGCGTTTCCCACTGCTGGCTGGTGATCTCCCGCTGCTTGCAATCATTGACCCCCACGTGGAAGGTGACAAGTTGGACGTGGGGTGATTGAGGCTGCTTCATGCACCAATCAGTTAGGTGAGAAGTTTGCAGGCCGGACACTGAAGTGACCTGCACTCTCTCACCTTGGTACATAGTCATTTTCTCGCCCTTGACGTTTTGCAAAGCGGAGTCTCCAATGACTATGGTGGTGGTGCCGGCGTGGACTCGATGATCAAAATTCTCCTCGTTGGGAGAAGGACATTTATGGGGTAGTTGATTACGGCCCCTCTCACTTTGTTCCCGTTCGCCTGCACCGCAGATTTCCCCTTGTTTCTTGGTTTCGGACGGAGGCGCGTGGACCGTTATAAGTGTGCCGCCAGAAACCTGATCCCGTAGTGTACTTGACCTGATGAGCTTAGGTGGGGTAATTCGCACAGGGATCGTGTCACAGCAAGCGGTATGAGGGTTTACTCTGCCACTGTGAGTAATCTCATCAGCTCCAGAGATGGTGGGAGGGTAGGGTGATGCCTCAGGCCCTGTTGACTGTGTGATGACGTAATTATTGACGGGTGCATCTAACCTCGCCACTTGACAGTACAGGTCATGAATGAGTTGGCTGTCATTGTCACGTGCGCATTGGAGGCCCTGCAATTTATCGGATAGCTGACAGTGCAAGTCTGACATGTCGGTCAGCTGGTCCTGGAACTGGGATAGTTTGCCACGCACGCAGGACTCAGACATCTGCAGATCATTGGTCACCAGCACACCTGTCTCACGCACCTGGCACTCTAGCTGCTCCAGTCTTTGTCGCATCTCCACTTTGTTCTGAAACAGCTCCTGGCGTAGAGATTCAACAGAAGCAAGTTGGGCTTGGAGCTGAGTGAAGATGGTTGGCTTTGTGTCGCTGATACCAGAGACCACGAGCTGACTGCCAGCAGTGTCCACTTGAGTGCAAGCGACCGCGGTTCGTAACGAGGACACGTATCCTGTGACGAGGTCACTCACGGATGCTGTATATCTAACACTGCAAGTGGTGACCTCAGGCGAACAGCGAGCGGGATGCGACTTGGCCACGCACGACTGAGGACACGTGATGGGCGTGGCCGGAGGGCTGACGAGAGAAAGTGTGGAGTTATCTAACTCAGGGATGAAGGTAGGGTTAATAGGAGCGGGTGGGGTGTTTGCTGCATCTGAGGAAGAGGGATGGTGGACGGTGAGGAGTGCGGAGCTTGAAGTATCACGGGTGGAGGGAGGGTGGAAGGGAGAGATATTGTCCACATCAGGGATTTCATCTACGCCAGCGCACGACGTTACGTTTGTTTCACTAGAGTGGTCAGTCACGGGGATGAGTGACATAGAGGCTGGCCGGCTGTGAACAGTAGTGGTTGATGCCCCGCACTCGACCCCCGGAGAAGGAACAGAGTAATGCAGTGAGCGGGGCTCAGGAGCCGGGAGCGCCAGGCTAGGGCGACGGGGCGTGACCAGGCCATTAATCCCCTGGTCATCGTCACGTTCCTCACTCGGCAAGCTGGAGGACAGGGATAGACCAGGGTGGTGGCTGGCGTCACACAGGGGTAGGTGACTGAAGATGGGTGGGGGTACATCACTCTCATCAAACTGTATATTCTGCAGTGACCTGACCAGGGCGCACAGCTGGCGGAACTCAGTCTGCACCCACTCCTCGGCACGTACCCCCTGAATCAGACAGGTTCCGCCAAGACTACGGTTGAGTTTATAGTATAGGCTGACCGTGATGCAGTTGACACCCTCTCTTCTTACTTGCACAAAGGTCTTGGCAAGGGTGTCGGGGATTCCGGCTGCACGGGTGCGAACGCTGAAGTCAGTCCGAGTTACTGTTTTATTATCAAAGTCTGTGTCTATCCACACTACCTCGTATCCACAGTTGGCTGAGTTTAATAGATTGACGTAGCGGATGGACAGTGCCTTCCTCCAGCGCTTTAGGACGTCGATATTTGTATCATTGAAAACTTTCTGCTTGTCGTCAAGAGTGTCTTTTACAATAGGATCACTGGAATTAGGAGACTGGGAGGGGGCGTGGGACTGTAAGATGGGCTGGCGTAACAAGACGGGAGATGAATACGCCATGATAGTTGGGGTGTGAGGGGGAAGGGAAGAGTACGGTTGCACGAGGGTGTGTGTGTGTGTGTGTGTGTGTGTGTGTGGGGGGGGGGGGGTTCAGGGGCAGATTAGTAGAGACGCGGATGGAGCTTCATGGGCTATGGAAAGTAACGTGCTTCTGGATGTTCATTTCGGACACAGGTAATCACTGGCAAGTCAAGTGGTGCCGTCTTGTGGAGAAAATAATTATAGTTCCACTGGCAAGTCAAGTGGTACACGGCCAGCCGCTGTGGCACACACATCGCGTGCTCGCGGCGTAAAACATTGCGCTCAGCTCTGTGCTGTCAGTGGCCGGTATCGAAGGAGGCTACACGCGCGGCTCCTTATCTTTCGGCCCGCACGCGCGCGCGCCTCAAAACTAAATGGCGGGAGGCCTTGAATAGCCGTGGGGGATGAGGGTGGTACAATCAGTAAGGGGTGAACGTGACAGACTGCAGCCCCGAGGGAGGGGTGGGGGGGTGGGTAGAGGCTATAGTGGGCGAGGAGGGTGGGGGCTACACGGCAGCCACGCCATGGCCGCCATCACAGTTCGCAGCGCTGATGAGCATTGTCAGTTGAGAAAATATAGTCACTCACGTGTTCAGTCTGTCCAATTTTCACAAAAAACACACCACCAAAATCCTCGTTCACTCATGAAGTCACATGAGAGAGAGAGAGAGAGAGAGAGAGAGAGATAGAGAAATGAAATGAAATGAAATGAAATGAAATGAAACTTTATTTCTCAACGGATAAAGTAATTAGCACGTGTGCCATTTTTCATACTTGCCGTTGCTACTCTACAAACACAGGATAATAATTGTAATACTAATAGTACCAAATTACACAAAGAAAAATTAGAAAACATTAAACATGAAGAGACATTAAACAAAATTCATTCATTCATTCGGTCATACAAAAAACAAACGAAAAATAGAAAGTACACGCAACGCGCGCACACTGACACATACACGCTCGCGCGCACACACAGACACGCGCTAATGATAACTTGACCTATATACGAAGCAAATCATTTGGATCATAGTGAAAATTCACTTCAGACAGCAAAATTATTTGGATTATAATAGAAAGTTGAATTATGTAATTAGGCGATTATTATTAGTATGGACAAACCATACGGCAGCATGCACTGATTATACGATAAGCACATGTTTGATACGAATACTTGTGGTAGATTATGTATCAGCAGACAAGTACTTGAGGAGGCATTCCTTGAAAGAGGAGAGGGAGCTAGCGTGTGTTATACATGTTGGCAGTGTGTTCCAGAAAGATGCGCCTGAGAAAGATACACTGGTTTTAAAAAGATCTATCCTGGGGCGAGGTGTAATAAAGTTTCGTCTTGAAGTAGAATAACCTGAACTTGCCTTGGTAAAGAGCTTACAAAGATATTTTGGGTGAATCTCATTCCAGATTTTATACATAACCACACCCTTGTTTAAGAGGTGATGCTTGCTAAGAGGTAGCATTTTCAGTTTTTCAAGTCTTTCATCAGTTGTTAGGGCTGAATCAGGCAGGATATGTTTCGCTGCTCTCCGATGCAGGGAGTTAAGCCTCTTTAAGTGCATGTCACCGCTGCCATCCCATATCGTGGACGCATAATCGATGTGGGATTTGACATGCGCATTGTAAAATAACTTGCGGGCATCAACATCGATAAAGTACTTCAACTTTGAAAGCATAAAAACATTTCTAGCAACAGTTTTACATACAGCATTTATGTGTGATTGCCACTTCATCTGGTCATCAACAATTACACCAAGTAATCGGTGTTCCGTGACCTGATTGACGATGTCATTATGGATAGTCAGGCTGAGTGTAAGTGGCTTGAGCTGGTGCTTCTGACGGGTTGCTATCGTCATGCATTCCGTTTTGGAAGGATTAAAAATCATTTCATTGTTTGCGCTCCAAGTGGAAATTTCGCTCAAACCCTGCTGCAAACGGCCATTTAAAGAATCAATACTCTTGTCCGGGGTGTGAATTGTGGCGTCATCAGCGAATAAATCACATGAAATTTTGTCGCTAGTCAAATGTAGCGGTAGGTCATTTATAAAGAGGCAAAACAGAAGAGGCCCTAGGACTGAACCCTGGGGAACTCCCCGTGTTACTAATCCGCTTGAGGAGTATGATCCATTGACCATGACGCGCTGCTGTCTGTCGCTAAGATATGAGGCAAAAAGTGGAGTTGTGCCATGGTGGTAAAGAGATTTCTGGCTGTAGTTAATAATTGAGGAAGAAATGCATTTATTGCCAAACGAACTACCGAAGTACACATTTAGCTTGGAAAGTAGAAGTTTATGGTCCACAAGATCAAAGGCTTTTCGTAAGTCAATAAATACAGCGCCGGTAAATTCGCCCTGATTTATTGAGCGTAGCCACACATCAGTTAGACGTGCTAGGGCCGTGTGACAGCTGTGCTTTGGTCTGAATCCCGACTGAAGGGGGTGGATTAATGTATGATTTTCTAAATATTCCAAGAGATGTTTATGGATATGGATATGGAGAGAGAGAGAGAGAGAGAGAGAGAGAGAGAGAGAGAGAGAGAGAGAGAGAGAGAGAGAGAGAGAGAGAGAGAGAGAGAGAGAGAGAGAGAGAATCAATGAATCAATGAATCAATGAAACTTTATTTTACAACGGTTTAGGCATTGACATCGTCATCGACACAGCCATTTTACAAACCTGCCGTTGCTAACAACTACAAGACTAACTACAAATATACATACATATAAGTAAACATAATACTTGCAAAGCGATGACAACACTATTCACACAGACAGACATACTCATAGACTCACAGACACCCCCCCACCCCACCCACCCCCCTTCACACATAGACAGAGCTAAGTAGTCCAAATGATAATTGAAAAGGATAACAGACTTAATTGGGAATAAATTGGACCCAGCATAAAAAGAAACATATAATACAAGTGGTTGAGTCATCCCTACGAGTGATCCACAAAATATTTGAAGAGACCCTTTTTAAAACAGGCTAGCGAGGAGGCGGATTTTACATGGTCTGGAAGGGCATTCCAGATAAGTGCCCCTGAGAAGGATAAGCTAGTTTTATATAGATCGATCCTTGGTTTTGGGACTATGAAAAGCTTTCTGATGTTTCCAAGCTTGGACTCAGACTTACGGAACAAAGTGGAGATGTACTCAGGTGTTTTGCGTTTCCACACTTTGAACATAAAGATTGCTTTGTTATATTTAAAATGATCTTGAAGTGGCAGGAGACCTGCTTTTGAGAGCTTTTCTTCAGTGCTAAGGTGTTGATCAGGGCAGATTATTTTGGCCGCTCGTCTGTGTAGGGAAATGAGTCTCTTTAAATGGACCTCACTACACCCATCCCATACCGATGACGCGTAATCGATATAAGAACGTATGTGAGCGTTATAAAATAGTTTACGGGTATCTGAATCAGTATAATATTTCAGTTTTGATAACATAAAGAGATTTTTGGCTACTATTTTGCATAAGGCGTCTGTATGAGCTTGCCATTTGAGCTGACTGTCGATTTTAATCCCCAGTACTCGATGTTCATTTACCTGTTCTACCTGACTACCTTTAAGTGAAAGGTTAAGTAATAGAGGCATTATCTGCTGTTTTTGGCGCGTGGCGACTACCATCGATTTCGTTTTGGCTGGATGAACAACCATAGAATTGTTTATACACCAAGCTGATACTTCATGAAGACTTTGTTGTAGGTTGTCGGAAATTACCTGTATATCTTTACTAGTAGTATGAACTGAGGTGTCGTCAGCAAAAAGGTCGCATTGTACATCTTGGCAAGTAATATGTAGAGGCAAATCATTGATAAATAAGCAAAACAGTAGAGGGCCCAGTACAGACCCTTGGGGCACACCGAAGCTTACATCTTTGAGAGAGGAGTATGAGCCATGAACAAGAACCTTTTGTTTTCTTTTAGTAAGGTAAGATGTGAAAAAAGCAACTGCGTCTCCGTTATTGAGGTATGTGTGAAGCTTAGCAGTCAGAATAGTATGGTTAATCAGATCAAAAGCATTCTTAAAATCCAGATAGACTACTCCTGTTAACTGTGACTTATTCATACCCTTGAGCCATGTGTCAACAAGGCGTGTAAGTGCTGTGTGGCATGAATGCTGCGGACGAAATCCGGATTGGAAAGGGTGGAAGAGCTTACGGTTTTCTAGGTAAGCAAGCAGGTGTTTATGAACGTGCCTTTCCAGTGGTTTGGACAAAACAGATAATAAAGAAATAGGCCGATAATTATTAGGATCAGAACGATCTTTTGTTTTTGGAAGTGGAATTACTTTGGCATATTTAAGTTCGTTAGGAAAAGTGTTATGCTGGATACAGAGATTATAAATATAAGTTAAGGATTCTACAATGTATGGGAGAGACAGTTTAAGTATTTTCGGGCTGATGTCATCAGGCCCCGAGGACTTTTTATTTGGAAGGTTACTTATAAGTAAACCCACTTCATGAACAGCTAACATAGGGATGTTGAAGGGGGCTGTGCCCATTGTTCTTTGTTGACAAAACTCAGACAGCAAATTTGAACGGTGATAAGTGTTATCCTGGCTTGGCGATATTAGAGATTTGGCAATCGAAAGAAAATGGTCATTGAATGTATCAGCAGTAAGATTAGTGGGAATGGTAGTTGCGGTACTTGGAGACCCCCTAGTAAGTGTGTTTAGAAGGCGCCATATAGTAGAGGTATCTTTGCTGTCTTTAACCGTGTCACGAACTAACTTTTTTCTTTCCTCTCTGATCATGTATTTAACACGGTTACGCTGTTGCTTATATTCAGTGAACATTTTATTGCTACGTAGATCGTTTCTAAGCGCCATCGCCTGCATGATTTCCGGAGTAAGCCAGGGAGGAAGAGTGTTAGATTTTACCCTCCTCTCGCGTAGAGGAGCATGTTTATTAAGTACATTTAGGAAAAGAGAGTACCAAATACTGAGGGCGGTATTAGGATCATAGGACAGGAGCACGTCATTAAAAGGAGTATTTTCTAGATCAAATAGAAATTCGTCTTTCCTGAAGTGTTTGAATGTCCTATACGTTATAGTTGTATGGCCGTTCTTTTTTGGTTTAGGGAGTTTAGAAGACCAGGAGCAAGCCACAGGATAATGATCACTAACACTAAGATTTGAGACATCAACGTCAGAGACGGCTTTGGGTTTATTAGTATATATGTGGTCAATAAGCGTGGAAGTAGTTGGAGTAATTCTGGTGGGTGATTTCACTAACTGTACTAAGCCAAACAGAGATGACGTTGAGCCCCAGGCGGGGTGCGGCTTAAGTAAATCTATATTAAAATCGCCCAATAGAAGAATGTCGGCCTTCTTTTTTAAAGCTCTGTCAAGGTTATGACTAAACTGATCGTACCACTCAAAAGTTGAGGCGGGATTTCTATATAAGAACCCAATTAATACCGGTTTTGATTTCGGACACTTGACTTCGACCCATACGCACTCCACCCCCATCATTTCTAGGTCGACGCGTCGATGAACTAAATGCTGGATAGAATTATGAATATAGACAGCGATGCCAGTTTGACCGGGAGACAAGGGGTCTCGTCTAATAACTGAAAAATTGGGGATACTGATTGCTGCATCGCTTACACAGGAACTCAGACGCGTCTCACTGAGTCCAAACAGGTGGAACGGTGTAGGATCGTTAATATATACAGATATGTCGGCTAGTTTGTTG
The DNA here is from genome assembly GCA_036245525.1 of Semisulcospira habei. Taxonomy (NCBI): domain Eukaryota; kingdom Metazoa; phylum Mollusca; class Gastropoda; family Semisulcospiridae; genus Semisulcospira; species Semisulcospira habei. Next base: position 72,761,131 of record BTPG01000008.1, read on the forward strand.
TACAAATGAAACACATTGAGGTGCCCTATTCTCATAACTGCACCTTTGATGGAAAATTCGCTTGGACTTATTACAAAATACAGAGTGCACAAGATAAACAATGAAGAAACAATTGAATACAGAAAAACACGGAAATAACAAATACTATAAAACTATAAAACGATAAAAGGCCACGTAATTGAATAAAAGTCCTCCAGAGAACAAGTAGCCGTTAAGCTACTGAGCTCTCAAAAAAACTCGCTGCGGGAGTGACTGAACCACAAGAAAAAAGTGACGCAACTTGAAACGCCGCATGGAACACCTGTATGTTCGGCTGTCACTAAGTTCCCTTCTTTGTCGTTCCAGTACAATTTTAATTAAATCACTCAAGCTAATAGTCTGTCTCACTGTAAAGACACGAAAGAGGCTGAAAATTAAGTCTTTCTTAAATGAGCACAATCTTTACAGTGTAAACTAACACAGTCTCTGGTGGTAACACTCAATGTTACTGTCACATCAGTTTATGACCAACGCGGCTAGAAGGTAGAACCAAAGTAATCAATAAACAGCACAGTGGATGCAGACAATAACGTTGGTAGTCACTCTAACTGATTTACGGTAAGAACAAGTTACATCTGTAACAATAGCAGAGAGAGAGAGAGAGAGACTGACTGATTGACTGAAACTTTATTTATCAAGGATAGAGCTATTAGGCGCACAGGCCTTTCTTCCAATCTGTCCTTGCTAACTACTCTTGGCTTGACTTCGCGAACGAAGATTTTATAGGAGTTGCCCACGACGTCTGCAGGCTTGTTCGTGGCTGTGGAGGCCAATCCGGGACAGGCAGGTTCGACCGCAGTGGCTGCAGGGGGAGGTATGGCCAGGGTTCTGAGTTGCGGCATCTCTGTTTTTTCTCCTGAGCCGCTTGTCCTTAAGGCTAGCTCTGCGAGAGTCCTCAAAGGAGACAGCTGCCTTGTAAATAGTGGAGCGCCAGGTGTCACGGTCCACAGCAAGCGAAGACCACTGGTGGTGGTCGATTTGGCAGGCACTGAGTGACTTCTTGAGATAGTCTTTGTATCTCTTCTTTGGTGCCCCTCTGTCACGGTGTCCAGTAGCAAGCTCGCCGAACAGGGTGATCTTTGGTAGGCGATGATCCTCCATCCTGGAGACATGCCCCGCCCAGCGGAGCTGTGTCCACAGCAGCAAAGCCTCGATGCTCACAGTTTCAGCCTGTTCAAGGACCTCGACGTTGGTGACATAGTCACTCCAGTGAATGCCCAGGATGGTGCGCAGGCAGCGCTGGTGGAAGCGTTCGAGGAGTCGTAGTTGGCTGCGGTAGAGGGCCCAGGACTCGGAACCATACAGCAGGGTGGTGAGGACCACAGCTCTGTACACGCTGATCTTGGTGCCTGTTTTCAGCTGTTGATTGTGCCACACCCGCTTGAAAAGTCGCCCGAAAGCGCTGTTCGCTTTTGCCAGCCTGCTGTCAAGCTCCTTGTCCAGCTTGGCATCCGACGTGATAATGCAGCCAAGGTAAGTAAACTGGTGCACTGACTTTAGTTCAGACTCGCCAATGGTGATGTGAGAAGGGCGATACACTGTCTTGGGTGCCGGCTGATGGAGGACCTCTGTCTTTTTCAGACTGACCTCGAGTCCAAAGAGCTGGGCAGCGTCTGCGAAGCAGGACGTGATGCGCTGCAGGGCTCTCTCTGTGTGTGCAACGAGGGCAGCGTCATCAGCAAAAAGCAGCTCACGAATCAGTTGGTCTAGGGTTTTCGTGTGGGCCTGCAGTCGTCTGAGGTTGAACAGGCTGCTAACTACAACAACACTACAAACAACAACAATGATTTAACAAAACACACAAGTACCCATACTAAAATGTATGCACGTGTCATAATCACCGTTTGCGGGAGGCCTCCCCAGACGATCCAACCCGGCAACATGTATAACACACGCTAGCTCCCTCTCCTCTTTCAAGGAATGCCTCCTCAAGTACTTGTCTGCTGATACATAATCTACCACAAGTATTCGTATCAAACATGTGCTTATCGTATAATCAGTGCATGCTGCCGTATGGTTTGCCCATACTAATAATAATCGCCTAATTACATAATTCAACTTTCTATTATAATCCAAATAATTTTGCTGTCTGAAGTGAATTTTCACTATGATCCAAATGATTTGCTTCGTATATAGGTCAAGTTATCATTAGCGCGTGTCTGTGTGTGCGCGCGAGCGTGTATGTGTCAGTGTGCGCGCGTTAACGTGCGCGCGTTGCGTGTACTTATTTTTCGTTTGTTTTTTGTATGACCGAATGAATGAATGAATTTTGTTTAATGTCTCTTCATGTTTAATGTTTTCTAATTTTTCTTTGTGTAATTTGGTACTATTAGTATTACAATTATTATCCTGTGTTTGTAGAGTAGCAACGGCAAGTATGAAAAATGGCACACGTGCTAATTACTTTATCCGTTGAGAAATAAAGTTTCATTTCATTTCATTTCATTTCATTTCATTTCATTTCTCTCTCTCTCTCCCTCTCTCTCTCTCTCTCTCTCTCTCTCTCTCTCTCTCTCTCTCTCTCTCTCTCTCTCTCTCTCTCTCTCTCTCTCTCTCTCTCTCTCTCTGCATCAGAACTGCAATACTAAAATATTGCATCAGTACTGCAATACTAAAACTTGCTCTCCCATATGTCGTTGATTCTCTGACGTATATTTACAATCTTTGTATTCGACAGGGAACATTTCCGTCCAGCCTAAAGAAAGCAAAAGTCATTCCTTTGCCCAAAACTAAAGATCTTTCTGAGCAAAATAACTTTAGGCCCATTTCCTTACTTTCGACTTTGTCGAAACCAATAGAAAAACATATTCACCATCATTTACAGCAGTTCCTGGAAAATCATCAAGTTTTACACCCCTTGCAATCAGGCTTTCGACAATGCCATTCTTGTCATACAGCGATGATTCATCTGATTGATAGATGGCTCGATGCAATGAACAGACTGCAAACGACAGGGACAGAATTCTTAGATTTTAGCAAAGCTTTCGACTTAGTCAATCATAATCTACTTATACAGAAACTTAGAGCATATAGGCTTAGTAGCAACGCTGTGGCGTTTTTTCAGTCATACCTAGAGAATAGAACTCAATTTGTTCTTGTAAATGGCAAACAATCTGCAGAGGGTATAATTCGTCATGGTGTGCCACAGGGATCAATACTCGGCCCCTTATTATTTTCTCTTTTTATAAATGATCTTCCTCTACATATTTCTCCCACTGGAGTCACCTGCAGCCTTTTTGCAGATGATGACACATTAGACTTTTCTGATGCAAATGTTTTCAGTGTCAGCCTCACCCTTCAGTAAGGTCTAAATGTTACATCAAAATGGTGTGCTGATAATTTCATGATTCCAAACACTGGTAAAACAAAGTGCATGCTCGTCGCCACCAGACAAAAACATCAGCTCAATCCTCCTCCTTTGAACTTGTTTCTGGGATCAGAACAAATTCAGCAAGTTAAAGAACATCGAGTACTTGGCACACACATTGATAACTGTCTCAGCTGGCAGAGCCAAACAGATAAGATATGCAAGGTGGTCTCAATAAATTTGTTTCTTCTTGCAAAACTAAAATATTTCACTGACAGAAAAACAAGACAACTATTCTATAATGCACATATTAAATCGCATATTGATTATGTCTCATCTGTGTGGGATGGCTGTAGCGATGCAAATTTTAAAAGATTAAACTCACTCCATAGGCGAGCGGCGAAATTTATATTAGATAAAAACATTCCACAGCAAAGCAGTACCGACGAAAAACTTGCATTACTTTGTATGCTCCCTCTCCGTCAACACTTTGTTTTTAATAAGTTAGTAATGGTTTATAAAGCTACAGTAGGAAAAACACTAGCTTACATATCCAATCTTTTCAAGACTTGTAGCACACCCTACAACAAACGTAAAAATGACCTGGTGGTTCCAAAGCCCATAATAGACATATTCAAGACGTCTTTTTCTTACGCGGGTTCAATACTGTGAAACGCACTCCCCAAAAAGATTAAATCAGCACAGTCTGTGAGCTCCTTCAAAGCCCAGCTACTGCAGTATTTACTCAGAAACAATCGAACAGATTAGATGTATCTACAAACTTTATTAATAGTATCATAAAGATGACCATTAATTCTGATTCTGTATCATGCTACTTTGATCTGCTATCATACATTCAACTTGCATCGTATTTGCACGCTCAAATGTGTGCATGTGTGTGTGTGCGCGATTGTAACGCATCACTCGAGTAATAGGCATCATGCGTTATCCTTGTGCTGCCTTACATCTGATTGAATGTGTGTGTGTGTGTGTGTGTGTGTGTGTGTGTGTGTGTGTGTGTGTGTGTGTGTGTGTGTGTGTGGTGCAATGCATCACTTGAGTAATGACCGTCTTGCATTACTCTTACGCTGCATTGCATCTGGCACACATGTGTGCGTGCATGTGTGATTGTAACGCATGACTCGAGTAACAGGCATCATGCGTTACCCTTGTACTGCCCTACATCTGACTGAATGTGTGTGTGTGTGTGTGTGTGTGTGTGTGTGTGTGTGTGTGTGTGTGTGTGTGTGTGTGTGTGTGTGTGCGTGATTGTGACGCATCACTCGAGTAATAGGCATCATGCGTTATCCTTGTGCTGCCTTACATCTGACTGAATGTGTGTGCGTGAGTGTGTGTGTGTGTGTGTGTGTGTGTGTGTGTGTGTGTGTGTGTGTGTGTGTGTGTGTGTGTGTGTGTGCGTACACCAAATGACTAAAATGGGTTTCTTTCTTTACCATCCTTATGCAATCTGGGTGTGTGTAAAATTCTGGGTGGCCAGATCAGACACCCATTTTTTTCTGAGGGTTGTTTCTGTATTATCTTTCATTCAAAAGTCAGAAAAAAATATCAAAATACGATGTCCCCATTTTAACAGATTTACTTCATCGTTGTGTTTCAGGGATGCCCTGGGCCTGTGTGTGGACACGGAAGCGGCCGGAGTGTTTTCAGATCAATTTGATTGGTCCAACACCGATGCCGAACGGAGTTGTTTCCCTTGCTTAAACGTCTTTCGTCTCCAACGGACACACCGGCCATTCTTCCGCGTTTGCAGAGGTACTTTATGCAATATTTCTTAGTTAAGAGCACGCCCAAATGTACTTGTTCAGTGCAGTTATTTAACTGAGAGATGCCTCCAATCCCAGATACCCGTTTGGCCCAGAAAAATAAGGCGTCTGCTTCAAACGTGTCTTCGGCCTCTCGGCCGCTCTGACCGTTGAGTCTTGTAGTAAATGATAATAGAACCCCACGATTTTAACAAAAGCTTTCTTCTTCAATGAAAGGAATTCGTTCAATAACCCCATTACAAGGTCAATCTGCCACGCGATTTTGTTTCTTCTTTCTTTTCTTTTTTTCTGACGTGTTAACTTGCCACATGCATGCACAGTATCAGTTGACTTTTTTTTTTAAAACAAAAATGGCGCCAGATTTCAATCCTCGTTCGCAAAACTGCCTCGCGATTCGAAGAACGAACGTCCACAAACAGGTCTTTAGGAATGTGCAACTGAAGTGTCGCTTTTTACTGTATTGCCAGTTTTTAGTTCTCAGGGTCACCCTGGTCAGCCCCACAGGGTGGGTTTTTCTCTCTATTCTGGGGCATGCATGTGTTTCTGTCAACCCTTTGTCCATTCACCTGTATTTGCCTTTTTAAAACTCTCCCTACTGTCTGCACTGCCTGTAGCTCTTGATATTGGATGTGTGTTGCTAAATGGTCTTAGCTTTATGTCTTGGCCCCATGTGTTAGGTTTATTTAACTCATTCTACCCCAGACACACCACGGCAGGATAAGGATCCACCATGATAGTTCAAGGGTGATGCCAGAATAGCTTGGCGCCTACGGGCGCCATGCTATTCTGGCATCTCCCTTGAACTATTATGGTCGATCTGTGCCTTGCACTGCAATGCAGTCTTGAGAGGACAGGGGCAAAATTTAAGGATTTTGGTGTTGGGGTAGAATGAGTTAACGTATTTGACCGGCAGGCGACATACATGGCAATGTTCTGTTTAGGTGTTGTTTTTTTTTTCACAAGCAGTGCAGGCACGTCCTGAGAAAGCCTAGTGGCTGTCGGGACGTTAAGCAATGTACAATCAATCTGATTCAAAATGTCAGTTGGTTTACATGGTTGTATTGGACATGTTCTCAGCAACACCGTTTTGGTCACACCGGCTCAGGACTTTCTGGCACACACCCAGCGCCGGATGGCAGCAGGATGTCCAAACCCATCGGGATCTATGCTGCAGAATCATGACCCCCAGCCTCTGCCACAGAGGGTGCGTCTGGTAGGAGGGTGCATGGACGGCAGCGGAATGCTCCCATTTACAAACTGGTAAGTAAAGTGATTCTATGATTATCTTCATTTTATTGGCTGGCGTGCGTGCGAAGCAAAAGTGAGTTTATGTTCTGGGCCACTGGTCGTCCGTCCGTCGTCCATGGTAAACTTTAACTCATTCTACCCCAACACCAAAATCCTTAAATTTTGCCCCTGTCCTCTCAAGACCGCATTGCAGCGCAGGACACAGATCGACCATGATAGTTCAAGGGTGAAGCCAGAATAGCTTGGCGCCCGTAGGCGCCAAGCTGTTCTGGCATCACCTTTGAACTATCATGGTCGATCCTTATCCCAGGGGTGGGATTCTTCCGCGTTTCCGCGGATTTCCGCGGAAATTCTTTCACAATTCCGCTGAAGCATATTTATTTTCCGCGTCTAATAACAACGAAAAAGACGAAAAAAAAAAATCTTCTTAAATGGCAAAAAAATCTCAAATGGGTTGGATTTGTATGTAGTTTGGTTCACTATCGCCCGACACTTCCGGTAGCTTTAGGTCGCAGTGGAAAATGGCGGTGAAAAAGGATATTGTCCAAGACAGAGTGCCGTTTAGTGTGCATCTGAACATAAACTGGTACGCACATTCCATTTTTATACTGCAGATCAGGAGTGTCATAACAAAGTCCATTTTCGGGTGTGTTTGGTCTCGCTCCCCCTGTCGGTTTTTGGATACTTTGGCGAACGGTGGACACGCGCCTATCCCCCCCCCCCCCCCCGCCCCCCCCCCCCTGTCGTTTGATTTTTCGGCCGCTGAAAATGAAGGACATGAACCCCCCCCCCCCCCCCCCCCTGTCGTTTGATTTTCCGCGTTTTCTTTCTTACTAGAATCCCACCCCTGTTATAATAATAATTATATTTATAAATAATAATAATTATATTTATAAAGCGCAAACTCCCTGCAGTGCAGTGTTATCCTGCTGTGGTGTGTCTGGGGGTAGAATGAGTTAACGGTGGCATTTTCTCGGAGACTATTCAAGCCACATTCTTCAAGCTTGGCCCAAGGATACTTTGTGGCAAGACCTTTTTAAACATGCCAATTTGAGTGACCTCTCTCAAAGGGTCACGCAGGGTTGACAAATGTGTGAAAACTGCTTGCATTTTCAGAAAACGTGGATTTTGACTGCTGCAGAAGCCAGCCCTCGTCACCGAGGTCACACATATGTAAATCGGTCATACACGGGATTACTCTTTTTATTATTGTGCAAGGCACCTTTAAACCAAAATTGGGCTGTTTCTGTTTCTAATGCAGCTTTGGTTTTAGTCTTTCTTTCTTTCTTTCTCCAGTTGGCAAATGGCGCCTGGGATGGACCCGAGACTGAGAGCAGTGCCAGCGCATCGCAATACGAGGGCAGTGATGACGAGGAGTTTGTTCCTGGCTCGAGCTCACCGGATTCAGAGGGTGTGTCGGCATCAATTGCTGGGATCTCTGACATAGACAGTATTGTATCGACTATGTTAGATTTCATCAAAGTGGCAGGTTCAGGGTGGCCAGGTGTTGGTGACGCTAGTACCAGCAAGGTGCAGTGTGCGTTAGGGGGTGGCAATGAGAATGTGGATAGGCAGTAGGAACATGATGCTGGAAACAGTGGGGAAAGAGCACTTACAGAAGAAACAGGTGTGCACGTGTCGCAGAGAGGGAAAGGAAAGTACAAATGGGACAAGAAACATGCATGCAAATTGTGTGGCAAGCTTGTCTTGAAAATGAGCACGCACTTACAAGATGTCCATGCAGATGAGGCAGACGTTGCTAAAATTTTGTCGATGAAAAAAGGGACCAAGCAGAGACGTCGAGCATGGATCAGACTACAAGATGAGGGTGATTACATGCATAACGTTGCTGTTCTTGAAAACAAATCCGGATGTTTGATTCCTAAGTATCGCACCAAAACTAGTAAGGTAGACGACCTTCTCGCCTGTAGCCATTGCAAAGGGCTCTATCAAAAAAAAGCTGATCTCTGTACACTCAAAACGTTGCTGTCAGAAGCCAGGAGGGTTTCAGATCACTTCCAATACCCTTAGACGTTGAATTTTCATTCTACCACAAGGTCTTGGCTAGCCAGAGAGATGATGAGATAAGCCGTCTCATCAGAACTGACCCCTTGCTTCTTGAGTATGGAAAGAGATTATTTGACCGCAGGGACATTGAAGAACACACGGCTGGACAAATCAGCTCCAGGATGCGGGAGTTAGGGAGACTATTAAAGATTATCAGAGTGAGGTCAGAAATGAAAATCGCAAGTTTAAATGCTGTGATCAATTCAGCTAGCTTTGATCGTGTTGTCCTGGCTGTAAAAGAGCTAGCAGATTTTGATGAGGACACACATCAGTTCAAAAAAGGCAATCTCGCAATGCGCATAGGCCATGCTTTGAAAAAGTGTTCACAGATCAAACAGTCACAGGCATCCAAACAGCTTGGGCAGGGTTCAGACGACAGGTGGCGACAGGAGCTCTCTGAGGCGCAGCGGTTTGACTCTGTCTTCAACGGGGACTGGTATGATTGTGTGTCCGCTACAGCAGCCCAGTCGGTCGGGAAAATGACCATGAACAAACCCAAGCTGATCCCATCATGTGAAGATGTGAGGAAGGTCCAACAGCTTCTTGAGACAAGGATGGTTTCGGAAGATTATCCGACAGTGGTTAAAGCAACTCTTTGTGCTGTATCACTTTTCAACCGAAAACGAGGGGGAGAAGTTCAGAGAATGAAGGTGTCAGACTTCCAGAATGCTAAGATTGGATCGATCACCAATCAAGATATCTTGAAAGGTCTCACAGAGGTTGAGAAGAAAATGGTGAATCATTTTCAGCGAGTGGAAATCAGAGGCAAGTTTAATAGGAGTGTTCCCGTTTTGCTGACGAAGAAGATGATGACAACTGTGGACAGAATCCTTCAAATGAGGCAATCAGTGCCAGCTCTCGCTGATTCCCAGTACATCTTTGCCACATCTTCTGGTCAGAGGCCTTACAGAGGCCATGATGTTCTGAAGGCCCATGCCCTAGAAGCAGGGGTGTCATACCCAGCCATGTTCACATTTACTCAGTTGCGGAAGCAGGTTGCAACTTTGGCTCAGTCAATGGCCATCTCGGAGTTAGACCAGGATCAGCTGGCAGATTTCCTTGGCCATGATATTCGGATACATCGCCATATCTACCGCCAACCTCAAGACGTCCTTCAAAAGGCAAAAGTGGCAAAGATTCTTCTGTCAGTTAACAATGGGATGACAGATTTTGAGAGTTGCATTAGAGCTGAGCTGGGCGATGATGAAGAGATTGACTTTGACAATGAAGACACATCAGAAACTGGCAGAGAGGTCTCGGGGGGAACAGCACCTGTGAATGAAGCAAGTAGCAAGTCAGCAACACAGGAATCGATGAGCATGACGGAGAAAAGACGTCCAGAGCCTGATGACAATCTAGATAGTTTTGATGATGACAGTACTGCGTCAGCTCCTGTTCGAAAGAAAGCTAGATTTACAAGGAAACCATGGGGGGAAGCTGAAGAGAAAGCTGTTCAAACTCGTTTCAAGACACACCTCGTCATGAACAAACTTCCTGGAAAGGCCGAGATACAGTATGCAATGGCAGAGGAACCTGCACTTAGACATAGGCGCTGGACAAACATTAAGGATTACGTCCGCAACAGACTGAAAAAGTTACAAAAGAAATGAATCGAGGTTCCCCGCCACTCGCGGCATTTTCGATTTCATACAGATTTATTACATGAGTGTTATTATTGGGGTGGTTTCAGCATGTATAGCCTGCTTTTTTTTCTTTTTTTTTTATCTGATGGACGCCTGGATCATTTGTGACCCTCTCTCACAAAATCAGTCTTAAGAACTCGCATTTTGGATGTTTTGACATATATACATTTATGAAAACTACAGTGTTTGCTGATTACTGTGATATATGACTGTATGCTGTAGTGCAAAAATTGTAAAAGCTGTTAAGTGTTTAAAGTTGTTAAAGCCTCCGGCGGCCATTTTGAGAAAACAGCCTGTGAAGTTTCTGTGTGCAGCATAATTGGGGCCAAGGGCAGACTTTTAAAATCATTTTTTACCTATTTAATGGCATTTTTCATGATAAAGATTTTAACCATACGCTACTTTGGTGTATGTAGAATACATTTCTCCCAAAAAGTGAAAATGCCCCAGATTGACCCCCACCACATATTGTTGCGTGTAGTGCTGATTGGCTCGCTGCGAGTTAAGACTGGTTTCGTGAGAAAGGGTCACATTTTGTATACTGTATAACCTTTGCATTTGCAAAACGAAACAGCCGGCTGGGGACAAAAGACAATATAATAAGATAAGAAAACCATTGACAATGTAAAGATTGATTACAAGAGTGTTATTTGGGGGGGGGGGGGGGCGCATCATTTTGTAATATACTGCATGCCATTTTAAAAACTCTGCAAATGAAAGAATGGTTGGTTGTACTGCATACCATTTTAAAAACTCTGCAAATGAAAGAATGGTTGGTTGTTTGTTGGAGACGAAAGACGTTAAATAAAGGCTGACGTTTCAAGTGATTTCTTATGTTGTCAGTTAATTAATTAATGTCAGTGTTCTGTTCTGTCATTTTAACTCATTCTACCCCAAGATCGGAATCCCCAAATGTTGAAGTCGTCTTCAGAAGACTGCGTTGCAGTGCAGGACACATACGCCTATGGGCGCCAAGCTATTCTGGCATCACCCTTGAACTATCATGGTGGATCTTTATTTTGCTGTGGTGTGTCTGGGGTAGAATAAGTTAAGCCCAAATGTTGAAGTCGTCTTCAGAAGACTGCGTTGCAGTGCAGGACACCGATCCACCATGATGGTTCAAGGGTGATGCCAGAATAGCTTGGCGCCCATAGGCACCAAGCTATTCTGGCATCACCCTTGAACTATCATGGTGGATCTTTATTTTGCTGTGGTGTGTCTGGGGTAGAATAAGTTAAGCCCAAATGTTGAAGTCGTCTTCAGAAGACTGCGTTGCAGTGCAGGACACAGATCCACCACGATAGTTCAAGGGTGATGCCAGAATAGCTTGGCGCCCATAGGCGCCAAGCTATTCTGGCATCACCCTTGAACTATCGTGGTGGATCTTAAATTTTGCTGGGGTAGAATAAGTTAAGTGTTCGTTTCTTCGTCTGGGTCTTTTTCTATCTTTGATATTTTTCCACACTTTTTGACCCGCATCATAGTCATACTGAGGCTAATAGCTTCAAATCTGTTCACTGCCATAATTCTATGCAAGCTACATTACAGTACTTACAGATGAGGACATAGACCAATGGCTTTAGTTCAAGGGTGGTGCCACAATAGCTTCGCGCCTAGAGGCACCAAGCTATTCTGGCACTAACCCTTGGACTATTTCAGTTACACTAGTTGCACACACTGGTGTATTCCGAATGATAAGGGTTAATATTCAAAATGCTCTGTTGCTGTTTGTCTGAAACTCCAGAGTACCCAAAAACACACAAAAAAGTCCTTTAATTTCCAGAATACATTATGTTGATTCTCACATCAATGCCATGATAAATTTTTGCTTCAAAAGGACAAAACGCAGCAATGTTTAAAAGATTTCCTCTGTAAAAATCATAATCGAAAGGTTTCGGGCCAGTGTTTATTCAATTTTGCACCATACTATGTAAAGAATGTTAAAGCACACATACACATTTAAGTTGGGAAAAAAAATTAATGTGAAAAAGAAGTATTCCATGAACTTGACCTTATTACAGACGCCTACTGTTGTGAAGACACCCATTTTGACTGTAATGCCAGTCAGTTTTGTGTGAGAGAGACACCCACCCACTTTATTGGCAGAAACCCATTTTTTCGGCATCTAGTGCCTCTGTTTCTAGAAAATGTCTATTTTATTTTAAGTTATAGAGCTTAGTTATAAGGTGAGTTCTAAACATTCGCATCAATTCCAGAGCCCTAGAATAAATAGAAATATGGGAACCCATTTTCACATGAAAGGGTAGGTAACCCACTGTGAGGCTTATGTGCGCCTGTGTGTGTGTGTGTGTGTGTGTGTGTGTGTGTGTGTGTGTGTGTGTGTGTGTGTGTGTGTGTGTGTGTGTGTGGTGCAACGCATCACTCGAGTAATGACCGTCTTGCATTACTCTTGCGCGGCATTGCATCTGGCACACGTGTGTGTGTGCATTTGTGATTGTAACGCATGACTCGAGTAACAGGCATCATGTGTTACCCTTGTGCTGCCTTACATCTGACTGAATCATGTGTGTGTGTGTGTGTGTGTGTGTGTGTGTGTGTGTGTGTGTGTGTGTGTGTAATATTTTCAATTCCTCAATAGTTACAGTTGATGTGTTCAATAGTTTACTTTTGAAGTTTTAACTTTAATCTTTCAGTTTTTAGTTAAAATCTAAGAGTTAATATTTGTTTCATATAATCTATGATCGTTTTTATGTTTATTTAAATCTATTGTATGTGCACGTGTGAGTATGTGTGCGTGTGTGCGTGCGTGCGTGATTGTAACGCATCACTGAGTGTGTGTGTGTGTGTGTGTGTGTGTGTGTGTGTGTGTGTGTGTGTGTGTGTGTGTGTGTGCGCGCGCGCGCAAGTGTAACGCATCACTCGAGTAATGGGTGTTTTACTTTATTCTTGTGCTGCCTTACAACTAGCACACGTGTGCGCATGTGCGTGTGTCAGTATGTGTGTGTGTGTGTGTGTGTGTGTGTGTGTGTGTGTGTATGTGTGTGTGTGTGATATTTTCAGTTTAATAGTTACAGTTGACGGTTAGTGTTCAATAGTATACTTTTGAAGTTTTAACTTTGCTCTTTCAGTTTTCAGTCGAGATCTTAGAGTTCATATTCTTTCATATAATCTATGATCACTTTTAGTTTTATTTAAATCTAATGTATGCGTACGCGTGCGTATGTGTGCGTCTGTATGTGTGGGTGCGTGCGTGATTGTAACGCATCACTTGAGTAATATGCATCATGCGTTACCCTTGTGCTGCCTTACATCTGACTGTATGTGTGTGTGTGTGTGTGTGTGTGTGTGTGTGTGTGTGTGTGTGTGTGTGTGTGTGAAATATTTCTGTCTATTATTATTATTATTATTATTATTATTATTATTATTATTATTATTATTATTATTATTATCTCTTCTTTTTATTTTATGTATTCGTTTTGTTACCGTTTCTGCTGTTATATTTATTTAAAATGTTATTAAGGACAGACATGTAAAAAGGCCTGCGTGCCTACTGTCTTCATCTTTAGAAAATAAAGTTTCAATTCAATTGAATTGAATTCTCTCTCTCTCTCTCTCTCTCTCTCTCTCTCTCTCTCTCTCTCTCTCTCTCTCTCTCTCTCTCTCTCTCTCTCTCTCTCTCTCTCTTATCATTTCATGTCCAAAACAGTCATGTCAATGATTTCCTGTGGTCCTCCGTTTTGCATTTGTTAGCTTTTACATAATATCTCTCTTTATCGTGGTGTTTTGGCTGCTCACTAACTTCCTACACATGAGTAGCTGTATCATAAGTGTGCAGTCGCATTCTATAAACACACTTTACATCGCACCCCTTGCAAGAAAAGGAGGCAAGGAGGCAAGAAAAAAGTTAGTTCGTGACACGGTCAAAGACAGCAAAGATACCTTTACTATATGGCGCCTTCTAAACACACTTACTAGGGGGTCTCCAGAGATAGATAATAGGAGACCCGTAAGACAATGAATTCAATAGAGCCGCATCCGTCATTAATTTACGCCATTTTTAATATCAAAATTTTGACCCCCATTACACCCCCGTTATTTCCGAATCAACCCTTTGATTTTAAAAAGTGACGAGCATGACTGATGCGGCCTTATTGATCTGATTATCTTACGGGTCTCCTATTATCTATCTCTCACCAAGGTCAAGGCCATGGGTCAAGGTCACGGGTCAAGGTCATCAAGGTCAAGGGTCAAGGTCATGGGTCAAGGTCATCAGGGGCAAGGTCACCAAAGGTCAAGGTCATGGGTCAAGGTCATCAGGGCCACGGTCACCAAGGTCATGGGTCAAGGTCATGGATTAAGGTCACCAAGGTCATGGGTCAAGGTCATGGGTCAAGGTCATCAAGGTCATGGGTCAAGGTCATCAAGGTCATGAGTCAAGGTCACCAAGGTCATGGGTCAAGGTCATGCGTCAAGGTCACCAAGGTCATGGGTCAAGGTCATGGGACAAGGTCATCAAGGTCATGGGTTAAGGTCATGGGTCAAGGTCAACAAGTCATGGGTCAAGGTCATGGGTCAAGGTCATGGGTCAAGTCGTCGAGGTCTGGAACCAAATAATGGTAAAAGTCCGACACCTCATGTCTAAGCTTGACCGGTTCTGAAAGACCTCCACCTCAATTCAGGTATGTTAAAAATGTTCTGAAAAAGAAAAAAAAAAAATCAAAGGGCCTACAATTATTCACATTTTTCATTTCTGACTAGCTTGCCTTTTGAATCAGATCGGTATACACCACACCTGACATGATATTCATAAAAAAAAAATTTATCTGACATAATATGCAAGAAGGAATTTTTAATTTTTTCAATTATGTGTACACCCTACAAACAAATGCAAATTTTAATAAGAAAGGGAAGTAACTTTTTTGTCTTGCTGAAATTTTTACAAAATTACTTCCCTTGTATTAACTTGTACTCAAACAAAGGAAAAAGTAATCTGAAATAAGGGGTGATTCCTTCCTTTTTCTGGTGCTCAAGTCATGGTAAAATTAACTAGTTACTGTCTATGTTACGTCTGATGTTTCATTTGGCTCTCACTTGATCAGGGTGTGATTTATAATTTACTGCAAAGCCAATAATTGCCAATACTGTGTCAGGTCTGTTCGCTTTAAAGGACAGGGTTATTGTACATGACACCACAATTGAAATCTGTGAATCATGATATTAATAAGCCCACTGCGATTGACATCGGCACGAGAACCTTTGCTTACTGATGGGTAGGTCCAAATTTAAATCACATACTTCAGTGCACGCATTTGCGTTTTGTGTTTGTTTGCTTTGGAGGGGGGTGTATAACTATTGTCTCTGTCAACACCTAATCATTAACCTGATCAAGTGATGCCAAGTGAAACTTAATACTTATTAACAAGTTGCAACTAACTTTTAGGAACCTGCAGAGGTAACCTTTAAGTGTGTTGTCATAAGAACTTATTAATTACTTACCCTAAGTTCTTACAAGTACTTACCCTAAGTTCTTACAAGTACTTACCCTAAGTTCTTACAACAACTTGACTCAAGTCCCAAGACGCTGAGACAGATTTATCAAGACACAAGGACAATAAAAAAACTTTTTTTTTCTCAGTAATACTTAGGTGGTGGTGCTGATGGGGTTAAATAATCAGGCACAAGTGGTGTAAGTGGCATGGCATTTTTCTGTGAAGTGTATGACATTAATAAACGATTACCAAATCTGATTTTTATTTGTTTAAAAGATTGTGTAGTTTTTCTGTGGTTTCCTGTACCCCTATCCTTTTTCCCTCTGCTAAAAAACTGGCCTTCAGTTCTTCAACATTCACGTGAGACTGACTACGCATCTTATTCTGTATTTCAGACTTCTGTTTTTTGTAATTATTTAAATCATCTTGGACGCGCTTAAATTCTTCATCATCAATAAAATTATCATTCAATGCCTTACTGATAATAAGTTTCATACTGCTCAGCTTTGCACCAGCCAGCGTACTCAATGCTTCATGTTTCTGTAATTTTGTGTGAAACCTCTTGTTTAGGGCTTCCAAACCAAAGCAAGCCAGGCATGTAGCAACGCTAACACCCTCAACTGCTATTCCAGCCAAACTCCCAATTCCTGTGGCGAACAGAACAATACCCCCCACAGAACATGAAGCTGAAACTGCACCAATAGCCATAGAAGTGTTTTGTACAGAATTGAAAACGGTCTTATACCGTCTTTTGCACCGTGAATATTTCGCCTCCTCACTCTCCAAATATTTCAAAGCTTCTGTAATATTATTTAATCTGAATGCGTCTGCCTGTAATGTTTTATCTGATGCAATTGGCACAGCTGTTACCTGTGGATCAGGCGCAAGTGTTGTTTTAGTCATCACATTTGTTTCAGTCGGCTCAAGCGTCGGTAGTTGCAGATAGAAGTTTACCATTTTTTTTATTGACAAATATTTTTTTTATTTAATCAGCAATTACATTTTGCAACTCTTCAAAAGTATACAATTTGCTGGCATAATAAAATGCAACAAGATCAATGTGTTCAAGGTTTATGTAAGTTAGACAAACAAAAGTTGTTTTGTCAACCACCACCTTGACAGCGGGAATACTGCTCGAAACATTAATAACATCATTATTTTTTGTAATGGCAATAAAGACCTTTGATGATTCTGTTACTGTTTCATTCCATGTAAGTTTAATTCCTTGTGCTATATTTGCCTCTTTTGCAGAAGCAACAGATTTCATGATAATTTCAAATACTATTGTCACTTCTCTAGCCACGACTAAGCTTGCTGGCATAAACACAACAGAAGTATCTGATCTACCCTTTCTAGTTGTAAGAAGATACCGCCGTCTCTCATAATTTTCAACTTTCAGTTTTTCTCTGCTATTGTTGTCTGGGGCAAAACTTGGAACAAGGCTTACAATAAGCGGCCCAGAATTAACAACCTTCCTAAACACTAAGGCACCTTCGTCATCAGTGTATACATAAGGACTAATAAATTCAATCTTTATGTCCCAGTCAATTGTGGGTGGTGGTGCCGGTACAGGTGAAACCACCCACTTACTACCCACATGTATTAAGTTGTAAGGCGCATTATTTACAGGTGGAGTAGGTACAGTAACATCACGAAGCTGACCAAGTTTAGGAATCTGTTTTTCACCGTCTTTCATGTCAACAATTACTTTCCTCTTGTACATGCCATTTGAATCAAGTTCAAAACCATATATTTCTCCAACATCCCCCTCCTTCTCAAAATCCTGTACATCAGCCAAATCTTTCAACTCTGTTACTGGACATGCAACTGGTATGATTCTCGGCTTTGGACCACCACTCATTTTTTATAAACAAAAATAAAATTATTTAATTTCCAACACAACACTAAAATCATGCATAACAACTGGTTTGTCATCCTGATTAGTTACAGATATACTCAGTGACTCAAAGAAACTAGAACCTAATTTCTTAAACTGCAAATTAGGAAATCTAACAACTACACTTTCACAATAAGGAGCAGTTCCAGCTGGCACACATCTCAACAAAGTAGAAGGCTTTCCATTGTGTACATTTTCAGTAGTGTTTAGTTCTTTCAAATAAACATTAAATACTGTGTGTACTGCCAAATAAACAGGGCGTTTTCCAGTTATTTTAAGTTTTGTTGTCTTCATTGTTATAATACCAAACTCAAATTCATCAATATCATCTGATCTATACCAATCTTCATCAATATAAAATCCAAGTAAATATGCAAATTTATCTGAGATCCTTAACCAATTTTGTGTCGGAAATTCTAATGTAACAAGTAGGTTAGCTGGATTTAAAGTTGCTTTAATTTTAAAATTACTTTGAAACCATTCAGCTATAGTACAAAAGTCATAATAACCAGGCGGTAAAGCTTCAGTCTTACCATCTAAATTTACTTTATTATATATATCATCCTCTACATTAAACCATTTTACTGTGTAGAACAATTCATGGATAGCTACAGCCTTGCTACCATCCCGATTATCAATCCCATTAGTTAACCACACTGGTTTGCTTGTGTCAAGATTTGTTAAGGTAATAAACATTTTTATTATCTCATATAAAAAAGGATGGAATTTAAATCACCAACCATCACCACTACAAATGCATTTCAATTCAATGTGAATGCCAAATATAATGTTGCACCTACTTATGAACAGAAAATAATTCAACTAAATCAGCTTGACATAGCTGTGTCTGAACAAGACCTATTCCAAGTCAAAGTACCAAATCCATTTGATCAATATCTAAACCCCCCAATAACAGACGACTCTACTGCAAGAAAGTGGTCTTCAAGTCCACTACAGATGTTTCAAAACCAACTCAATTTTGCTATACTGTGTTCTACTACAGGCTGTGGTGTTTCATTTACAGACCATTTGAATCACTCAAACAAACTTATTAGATCTGTCTACCGTTTCCACACTTATTACCAGCTTAGACGTATACTGTCAGAACTGCATACACCACTGCCCACTGAATCCAGTTTCAACAGGTATAACAACCCCATGGATATGAAAGCATTTGAACGCATCTGTAATGAATTTAACATAAGCACTAAGTATGACTTCACACAAAAACTTGATGATCACCACGGCATTGGTACATTGTATTACGCTTTGAGTCACAGACAATACCCTCAAGATTACTACCCTGGTTACACTTCATTCTCATCAAAATCACAAGTCTGGTTAGGATCAATAGAACAGAAGCAGTCTAACGCCTGGACCACATTTGTCTTAGATAAATCTGACGGGTTTACTCAAGCGGGAGTCGAGCGCGTAAATGAGTCAATCAGAACATATGTCTGGTGTTTACTAGGTGCACAATCACTAACAAAATCAAACATTTTGAATGGAAGTGGTAATTTGAAGCACAAAAACAGTTTCTTGCAAATCTTGAAGATTCAATTAACTCAACAGTTGATCTCCCATCAAGCATACAACGCTATCAAGACGTACTCAGATATGCCAGATCAAAAGTTGACTTTGTAGTTGGCGTCGGGTTATACATGTTACCATCCGATCTTCAACTCCAAATGGGAACAATAACAAATTATAATAATGAAATAATTGTTGCAGGTCGTGATCAAAAACTAGGTCTCAATCAATCTGTAAACTTAGGGGCCACAACTACACACGTACAGCCGTTAAAATCATTACAGACGGTAACACCCCCAGCCCCGGCCCCGGCCCCAACACCCGCACTCATACAACCAGTACAGTCAACCCCTGACACACATGAGTCAGAAAGAACAGCATTGGTAATAGGTCTAACAGGATTAGGGGTATTACTTCTTTATCTGTTTCATTACCCCACCCGGGTCTGCCCTGGGGGACTTGGGTGGGGTTAGGTATTTTTTAGTTCCCAGGGTCACCCTGGTCAGCCCCACAGGGTGGGTTTTTCTCTCTATTCTGGGGCATGTGTTTCTGTCTACCCTTTGTCCATTCACCTGTATTTGCCTTTTTAAAACTCTCCCTACTGTCTGCACTGCCTATTGGATGTGTGTTGCTAAATGCTCTTAGCTTTATTTAGGCCCCATGTGTTAGGTTTATTTAACGTATTTGACCGGCTGGCGACATACATTCAATGTTCTGGGTTTTTTTGTGTTTTTTTTTCACAAGCAGTGCAGGCACGTCCTGAGAAAGCCTTGTTGCTGTCGGGACGTTAAGCAATGTACAATCAATCAATCAATCAATTTATCTGTTTCATTAAATAACCCACCATCAACCCTCCTACTGTAACCAGAAAGATCCACACATGCTCTGCCATAAACCCAACTACCTTTGCCGCTGTACTAATCAGCCAACTGACAACAGTGCCAATTATGCCAGGCAAAGCGTCCACTGCTTTCAGAGCCAATTTTTTAAGCAAGTCTGATATGTGAGACAACTGTTTCTTTACCCATGACTGTAAATCTTTTGGGTCTGTGGGGGCTGGTGGAGGTGCCGGGGCTGGCGGTGTTGGACTACCACCAGGTCCACCAGCACTGGAGACAGCCAACACAACAGTACTGATAATAAACCCAAGAGCAGTAATTAAACTAGCAATTGTGATACCCTGCTCTCTGAAAAGTGTTTTAAGTCTCTCAGCCAGAGTTGTGTCTTCGTGAAGTATTTTCTGAATAGTTTCTCTAATTCTGTTGACCTGTGATTTCAGTTTTTGTCTTCCAATACTAATTGTTTCTAACCGTCCTGATCTTTCTATCTGCAAATCATTTAATATGTGTTGAATTTTTTTTTTCATTTCTGTGTCAAGATTTCCATTGTCTGTGGTAGCCAGTTTCTCTTTTTCACGTTCTATGTGTTTATCAAGCTCTCCCAGTTTGGCAACATTGTTTACCATCTCACCTCTTATTGTCTGCAGTGATTTATCCAATCCCATAATCTCCCGCATTGACAAAGGTGGGTCATCTATTGTTTTCATAGCATCATTTATTTGTCCTTCAGTAAATGAGGTTTCTTGTATCACTGTGTTTGCTATTTCTGGTAGGCTTGTTACTGGTGCCATTTCAATCTCTTGCCCTGTTGGCAACTTTGTTTGCGTGTCGTGAAGAACACTAGCCAGTCTTGGCATGACAGGAGACCCTCCAATTCCAAGATACCTTGCCAACCCAGAGTTACCACTGACTTCACCTTTAATTGTACTTAAAGCCCTAAACTTAGAAGGATTATTTTTATGTGTTAGATATATTTTCCCTCTGTCTGTATTTACAAATAAGTGCCCTTTATCATATTCAAACTGATTAGGATCTATTACATCTGGGTGGACACCAACACTGTCATAAAATGAGTTTACTTTATCTTTTAGCAGTTCGTGATACATACTAGAAGTAGTTACCATTCCAGTCATATCTGTGATACTGGTATCTGAGACATTCATGTCATCCATTTCAAAATCTTCATGATTAAATCCTCCCGCTGCCATTGTTTTATTAATTTATTATTTTTTATTGTGCATAATAAAAATGACACAGTCTTACGGATCAAAGTTAGACCCATACAGAAAACTACGTGAGCCTCTGGGTGTTAAGGGCATAAGACAATCAATCGTCATCACAAACAATCCAAGTACCATAGACCAGAATCAAACACTTACAGTCAAGTTTCCAAACCTAGGTCCCAGTGACGTTATTGTTCCTGGCACTGCACGCCTAGCATTTAATATTGAATTAACATCAGACGCAGACATAAACAGAACACTAGTTAACAATGTTGGTAGAGCAATTGTTAGAACTATTAAAGTAAAACTTGAAGGACAGGAAGTGTTTAGTCTTGACGACTCAGATGTATTTTACTGTTACAAAGACCTTTGGCTCACAAGAGAAGAACGAGAAGATCGTATTTATCAAGGCATACAGCCAGATAATGTTGGTAAACTTCGAATCAATGCCGGAGACAAAACAACTACTGGGGTACCAAAGGAAGTTATTATAGCTGAAACATATGGAACCAGATTTTACATTCCACTTGAGTTTGAAATCCTAACAGCTCATCTGCCTTATTATCAAGGGGCACTGAATGACCATCTGAGCTTTGAACTAACTTTCAATGACTACTCCAAAGTTATAAAATCATCTGCCACAGATGCAACATACAAGATCTCTAACATTTTCTTGGAATACGAAATTGTCACACACACTGATCTAGCCAGACTCATTCAAAATCAGTATCAGTCAAGACTGCCAATTTATTATGACAGGGTGATTAGACATAGTTTAATGCAAAAAGACAAGAGTGACCCAATGTGGAACATAAACTTGAACACACCTGCCAGGTCACTGAAAGGTATTCTTATGTTGTTTGTTGAACCAGCAGATCCATATAAACGGGATTCAGAAAAATTCTACAATCCTAAGATTACACATTTGTCCTGCACAATTGAAGGCCGTCCTAATCAAGTGTACGCGTCTGGAATGTTACCTTATCAACACTACGATGAGATCACAAAGTATTTTGCGGGTGGAAGGATTAGAGATAAACCAGCAAACATTGCGTGCAAAGATCTACATCTGTATGATGTTAGGATCGGACAGTACCTTACAAACAAGTATGCACTGTGGTTAGATCTTCGTAGTACAGATGATGATTACCTTCATGGGTCAGGTCGAACTGTCGAGAACGGTAGTGATGGAATAACAATTCAGATACAAAAGAAGGTTGAAAAAGCCGAAGCCATTAACATATATTTGTACCTGATATATGACGCACAACTCAATATACAAGACAGTAGACTGAGTGGACACATATATTAAAATTATATTGTGTATTAAAATGAACCTGAGCTTAATGACCCTTGACCCACACTGTGGCTTATTTGTTGGTGCCACAGGGTGTGGGAAAACTGAATTTGTTCTTAACCTATTACAAACAAGATACATACACCACTTTGAAAACATTGTCATATTTTGTCCTACGATCAAACACAACAAATCTTATCACAACCGTTTATTCATTTGGACTGACAACAACATATACTTAGTCGACCCTGAGAAAAAACTGAATGACTACCTACAATATTTTTACAAGCAATTTGAAGGACAGACAACATTGTTTATTGTTGATGACTGCTCAGCAGAGAAAGACATTGTCAAGAAGAGAAACACTCTAGCAGAACTTGCCTTCAGTGGCAGACACGCAAATGTCAGTGTATGGATTCTCACTCAAAAATATAATGCTGTACTAAAAGATTTTCGAGAACAGTTAAAGTTTATCTGTTTGTTTTACTGTAAGGATCGTTACAGCTTTGAAGACTGTCTCAGAGAAAACGATGTCATCCCAAATAAGCATGAACGTGATGATGTAAAAAATAAACTGAAATCAACTAAGCATCTAAAGCTCATTTTAAAGACAGATCAGCCCACAGGGTATGGGTTAGTAAATTAATTTTTGTTTTTTTAAAAATAACAATATAAATGAACCCTGATGAAATCCTTCTATTGAATGATATCAATGCTGTTGAGAACAAAGACTTAGACTCAAAAAAAACAGCGTCTTTTGTCTGTGATTGTCTCAGGCAAATCAAAGACTTATCTCGGGAAACAATACACAACAGAGGATATTGAATCTCTTACCTCTGACGAACTAATCAAGCTTCATTCAAAATATGAAAACCACATCGCTTCACTAATGACTCGTGATTTAAGCCGGTCTCTAGTATGTCTATACACAAAAGCAGTGAGTCACTTTCTACCTGTGGATAGTGACAGCCTATTACACGACCTTGAAAGCAATCCTATTGTTTCAAGTTCAATTGGCAAATTAGCATGTGTCATGTTTTACAAGTTTGGAAATTACCTTGCACCTGTCGTAACATTGCTTGTTACCGGGAGTCATATTGATTTTTCGAAAATAAATTTTACTGCAGAAGAAAATGGACGAAACCCAGATGACTCCACAACTGAACCCCGACCCTGTTTTGACACAGGTTCAAACTGTGACGAAGACTAAAAGTCCAGGCAGGGTTGAGGCTGGAAAAAGATTAGCTGAATATAATAGGCAAAAAAAATTACAGCTTAAGGCACAAACAGAAAAGACTCATGTGACTGACCAGGCGTCACTACCGTCAGGACTGACACACCCTCATCAAAGTGAGAGACAAACAACTAAGTCTGACCCTGACCCCGAACCTCAAACAACAAAATATATAATTGCCGGATTTGTTGTCGGATTTGGTTACGTAGGTTATCAATTATACAAAAAATACAAACCACAGACTCGTACAGTGTCCAAAAAATCAGACACTCCAAAAACAAAACCAGAAGTCGCCACATTACCAGTAACATCCAAAGCCGTTGACCCATTTATCATGCACTAATAAAAATATTATTTTAATTTTTCTTGCCTTAAAAAATGAATGACTCAAAAAATTTAATGAACCTTGTCTATCACTCTGCCGTAATCAGTGGATTAGCAGTAGCTTATTCTATGCTAGGAAAATCTACTCAAAATGAAATCAGCAGACCTGAGTAGATTAGATTTCGAAGACAGTGCTAAGCTAATTGTAGTTGTCACAGCGTCGATTGCGACAAAAGATTTTCTTGTTAAGCAAGGAATTATTCCCGAAAATGTTTCTATGTAAATAAAAATAATATGGCGACGATAGCTATTATGATTGGTGGGGCAGTTGTTAATGCATTGGCATTCAGTGGCTCTAATTATCTCTTTTCTAAAATGGGTAGAGAGGAATCTGCAGAAGAATTGAAACGTCATAATGAAGCATCTGAGAAACTTGCTCAAGCCCAACAGGATTATGAGAAGCAAAGAATTGAAAAACTTGATTTCATCAATGAAAAACTCAGGCTTGAAGGTCACGCACAACATACGTTTTCAAATACAGACGAAGCAATCAGGGAATATTTTCTTGTCACAGGTGAAGACATGTCTATCCCAAAACCGAAACTAAGTGACTATTACAAACCGAGTACAGAACAAAGAAACGGAGAGATAATCTTTGTTGTAGTGGGAATGACATTTGTTTATTTTACTGGAGTTTTCATTGCTAGAAAAAATGGCAGCCGAAAATAAACTATCAAAAATATATTACTCTCCATCAGGCTATTGGAAAGGACAAACAGCTATTCAGAAATTACATGCCGCTGTGGGCGGAGATATAACACTCAATCAGGTCAAGCAATGGTTACAGAGACAGGCAATTTGGCAGATATATCTTCCTGCTCCAAGAAAGATAACAAGGCCTCATTTTCAAAACACTACCCCCAATGACACACATCAAATGGACCTCCTGTTTTTACCACATGACACAATAAGAAAGAAACGATACAAGTATGCACTGACTGTTGTAGACATTGCTTCAAGGTATAAAGACGCTGAACCCATATCTGACAAAACAGCCAGTACAGTTGCTACTGCTTTATCAAAGATATATAGTCGAGGCCCTTTAAGATACCCCAGACTAGTGCAAGTTGATGATGGATCAGAATTCAAAGGTGCTGTTAATCAGTTATTTGCTAAGCATGGCGTACTGGTCAGACGCGGTATTCCAGGTGTACACTGATCACAGGCAATTGTAGACAACTTTAACAAGCAATTATCAGAAAGACTTTTCAGTTACCAGTATTCTAAGGAACTCATGCATGACACCCGTAACACTGAGTGGGTTAAGAGATTACCACATGTGATAAAAGCAATGAACAATGAAGGACACCCAAAACCTGCTGATGCTATTAAATTGAAAAAAATTACAGAGTCAAAAACAATGTCAGCACAGGCACCCGACACAAGTTTATTTACTAAACAGGTGAGATATCTATATCAGCCAGGGGAGGCTGAGAACGACGACAGATGCAGGGCAACAGACCCCATCTGGTCAACGTCCGTTCATAATATAAAAAAAATAATTCCCGGTCCTGACGGTCCTGGCGCAACAATATATTATCTGTATGACCCTGCACCCCAGAGGGCATTTGTCAGAGAAGAATTACAGATTATTCCCTCAGACACCGTTACTCATTTCAGTAACTAAGTCGTCAATTAATTCATCAACCAGTTCATCACAAATGTCTTCAGATAACTTGAGTCTGTAATGACCAGGTGCATAAGCTTTTTCCTTAGTGTGAAAAACACGTTTCGTGTCTCCAACTGCAAGTGATTTCTTATGTGTTTGAATCATTTCAAGATTATGTTTATTTGATCTCAGTGACTTGTTTGGATAATCAGGCATTAATGCACCATCTAACACTTGCTTGTAATGTTCATGACGTATGTCTTTATTTTTTATTGCTGTTTTTTTAATTCCTTTGGCTTTGGACTGACTACCTTTCTGGTGCAGTATAGAATACATTTTTGATATCAGTCCAACATACTCAACTATTGGCACACCATTTAGTTCATCTTTAAACTTACCAGGCACTTTTTTATTCTGTGTACTATACAGTGGATGGTCTTTAGGATAATCAGACGTGTCATACATGTGTAACTCTGTTTTCATGTCTTCATAAAAGTCTTCAGTACACACATCAATGATCATAGAGTCAGTGTCAGTGTATAGCAGACGACACTCAGGATACTTTGGTTTGAAGTAACCATAATAAAATTCAAGCATCAACAGTTTTGACAACTCAAGAATTGCCATACCAATGAATACTGGCTTGTCCAGTTTGACAATCTTTTTTTTTGAGTGACACTGCATACAATGATGAATGAAACTCTTTATACCCTGTATACTGTGGCTTACCTGTAAGTTTAATTGCACCCAATTCAGTTGTGACCAGTCTCACATCTTTTCTGTGATGAGGATTTTCCATTGTCTTGCCAAAACAGGCATTGTTCATAAGCTTAAAGAAGTCTTTGTCAAATGCAGTGTTGCCGTCTCTGGCACGAAGGGTTGTGTTCTTCATTATGTAATCTTTCATGAAAGCACTCTGATCAAATTGAATTCCTCTGTGAACTTTCTTTAGTACTAACCCGTGTCTGATGTAAAACTGCAACAAGCGGTAGTGACAAACGTAATTGAATTTGTCATTCAAATTTGGCACAAGTTTGGTGTCTTCTTTTTTACCCGTCATACTCATTTTCTCAACAGCTAAGGGATAATCATTATGGTAATCATGTAGATGGTGTGGGTACTCCAGGTCGACTTCAAAGATCCAACCCTTCGCGTCGTTTCGGTCAAGAGTCATAATATAGTTTGTTAACCCTGACTCTGTTACATCATACTGTGACAAATCATACAGACAAAAGTTTTTCAAGGGCAATAACTCACACATTGCCCAGCCATAAAGGTTATTAGCGTCCAAGTACGTAATGAATGACCTTGACCTTGAGGGGTCAAACCCAAGGTCACCATGACCGTCCAGATATTTATTGTTGGCTCTGGCATAATTGTTCGCTGCAATACTAATCCCACCCCTCAATCCATGTTCCACCATTTCACCCATCATCCGATCAGACAACAGGTCTATAGATATCTTACTGGATTTCAAAAATGCATCCCACATCATGCCAGGACTAGTTATGTAACAAGCAGGGTCAAGCTTGTAGTGTAACAAACCCTTTTCACGGTAACTTTCAAATACGTCTGCTAGCAAGCAAACGTCAGCTTTCAAGTACTGGTCATGGTAGTCACCAATTGTTTGACACCCCAACTTCCCCCATGCATCAAGTGCATGTTGATATTCAGAGTCAGAAATACCTTTTCCAGTTAGTGTAGAATAAAATTTCTCTTTTGGTGGCAGTCTTGTTTCCTCAAACACAACCCAGTGATCAATGTACTCATACGGATAGACACCTTTCTTAATCAAGTCTGGTTCAAAATATTTACTCGTTATTGGATACTCAGTCAGTCCTTCTGCCAAACTAGCAAGACCTAAAGACAAATGTTGCATGGAGTCATAAAATGCTAATTTGTCTAACCTAAAAGTCAAGTACTTTTCAGTTGTCTGGGCAATGCAACTAATGTTTTTGTACGACTCATCTACAGCCTGCATGATAATGTGTGAATCATACCCTTTGAGATTGTGGAAAAAGACTGGCAGTTTGTATGTCTTGGGATCTGTTTTTAATAATAAGTTACAATTGTTATGTGCAGCACCTCTGTAACGACCAGTTATGTGATCATGGTCACGAACTTTATCACCCTGGAGGGGTTGTTCACAAATCCAACACGTCTCAGCTGTATCAAATTTTAGTTTGTCTTCTTCTGTCATCACCAAAGGCATCTGACATGTTGTGAGATACTGTACTACCTGACTATACAGATGTCTCATTTCTGTTAAAAACAAACATGCTGCATTTTCACCTCTGTAGATAACAGGCTCTGAATGCAAACCGTCTGACCTAACAAGAATGTATCCAAAAGAACACACCACTTGGTCACTTAGTTTTATAGTCTTTGGTAATGACTCTGGAACAGGACCTTCATACGGAACAACCAGTGATTCGAAATCTGCATACACTACAAACGGCAGCTTTTGCTGATTCCCATAGTTCTTAAAATAAACCTTGCTGCCAGGATCTGGGTACTTAAGTACAGTCTGTATATCATCAGGTGACCTGCAGTGTAAAACATGTTTGTGCGCTACGTTTATGGAGGAGAATCTTTGTAAACATTTTTTACAAACTTCCTGTTTCCCATTGTGTTTTGTTGTATGTCCATGAATTAGACGTGACATATTTCTGATAATTGTGTAGTGAAAGTTATTGTCATTACCGGTAGGACCGATTAGCAACATGTCAACATGTTTATCTTCTGACTGACCATATGTTGGAGCCAGAGGTGATACTCTAATTGGTTGTAACTTGTTCTCAGATTCATTATCCCACACATACACATTTACAGATATACCAGGATTTAGTTTTTCAAACAAGTCTATGTCCTCTATTTTAACAGGGAACTCAATGCCACTAAAATCGAGTTCATTTACAAATTTAGTGTAGTTAGATACACGTTCTGGTTTTGATTTTACAAAGTGTAGTTTAGCAAGCACACACCACATGAAACAATAGTTGTCATTGTTCTGTATGTTGACGACAGCCTTTTTGTTTGCTACTTCTGTTGGCAGTGGCAACCATGATTTACCTAATATAGGATGATACCTAGACTGCTTTAGTTGTAGTTCATGTACATGTCCTTCATGCCAGCCAGACCCCTTCATTTTTGCACTGTCAATCGCCTGGAGGAAGTCTGGTAATAGTCTGTCTCTAAACACGTTCTCCAATTCTCTTCTTGTGTTAACAGTGTGTTGTCTTGTTGATATATACGATACAATTACCTCACCGCCCAATCTAGTGAATTCGATTTTTGCAACAATCTGAATCTTAACACTGCCTGTGATAAGATTTTGCTGTATGACAGAAAAAGAGTTTCTATTGATTCGTAAACATTATTAGTATTGGATATGGGTAAGTTTGTTGTGTGAAACACGTTTCTTAAACTAGATGAGCCAGGGTTTTGAACATTGTCCGTCATTTTTATTTGTCCGACAAAATAATAAATGAAAAAATATTACTGCTGGCTCACCTTGTGTAATACCACTTTATTAATTGTAACACTGTCAATATAAACATTTAGTTTGCGTAGTTGTTTAAATATGCTATAACAAATTTCCCCTAACCAACCATAGTTGGTATCATCAACTTTAAAAGTAGGTGTCTTTAAATCAACTGTCATGCACTCCACATCTGGATGCTCATCGACATAATCCAAAGTCACACTATATGTAGCATATATTTCTGATGGTGCTGAAAGGCTTATGTTAGTCTGTTTGGGTGATATTAAGTCAGTAAAATGCATAACATCTTTGAAACAGTGTGAGATATCAAGCACTTGTATGATTTGTCTGTCTGTCATTTTTATTGGACAAACAAATGTATAAATTGTTATCAAGCAGAATCATGTTTCTAGAAAATTACACTGAACAGTAACCTTTTACGTTTGCATCACTCCAGCAATATTGCCAAATAGTTTTTGAGTTTACCCCAGACAAGACTTACCTGTCCCATATTATCTCTCTCTCAGTGGGCTTATTAATATCATGATTCACAGATTTCAATTGTGGTGTCATGTACAATAACCCTGTCCTTTAAAGCGAACAGACCTGACACAGTATTGGCAATTATTGGCTTTGCAGTAAATTATAAATCACACCCTGATCAAGTGAGAGCCAAATGAAACATCAGACGTAACATAGACAGTAACTAGTTAATTTTACCATGACTTGAGCACCAGAAAAAGGAAGGAATCACCCCTTATTTCAGATTACTTTTTCCTTTGTTTGAGTACAAGTTAATACAAGGGAAGTAATTTTGTAAAAATTTCAGCAAGACAAAAAAGTTACTTCCCTTTCTTATTAAAATTTGCATTTGTTTGTAGGGTGTACACATAATTGAAAAAATTAAAAATTCCTTCTTGCATATTATGTCAGATAAAATTTTTTTTTATGAATATCATGTCAGGTGTGGTGTATACCGATCTGATTCAAAAGGCAAGCTAGTCAGAAATGAAAAATGTGAATAATTGTAGGCCCTTTGATTTTTTTTTTCTTTTTCAGAACAAGTCTATTCATAACATACCTGAATTGAGGTGGAGGTCTTTCAGAACCGGTCAAGCTTAGACATGAGGTGTCGGACTTTTACCATTATTTGGTTCCAGACCTCGACGACTTGACCCATGACCTTGACCCATGACCTTGACCCATGACTTGTTGACCTTGACCCATGACCTTGACCCATGACCTTGATGACCTTGATCCACGACCTTGACCCATGACCTTGGTGACCTTGACCGATGACCTTGATCCATGACCTTGGTGACCTTGACTCATGACCTTGGTGACCTTGATCCATGACCCTGATGACCTTGACCCATGACCTTGACCCATGACCTTGGTGACCTTGATCCATGACCTTGATCCATGACCTTGGTGACCTTGGCCCTGATGACCTTGATCCATGACCCTGACCTTTGGTGACCTTGACCCTGATAACCTTGACCCATGACCTTGACCCTTGACCTTGATGACCTTGACCCGTGACCTTGACCCATGACCTTGACCTTGGTGAGAGATAGATAATAGGAGACCCGTAAGATAATCAGATCAATAAGGCCGCATCAGTCATGCTCGTCACTTTTTAAAATCAAAGGGTTGATTCGGAAATAACGGGGGTGTAATGGGGGTCAAAATTTTGATATTAAAAATGGCGTAAATTAATGACGGATGCGGCTCTATTGAATTCATTGTCTTACGGGTCTCCTATTATCTATCTCTGTCTCCTAGTACCGCAACTAACATTCCCACTAATCTTACTGCAGATACATTCAATGACCATTTTCTTTCGATTGCTAAATCTCTAATTTCGCCAAGACAGGATAACACTTATCACCGTTCTAATCTGCTGTCTGAGTTTTGTCAACAAAGAACAATGGGCACAGCCCCCTTCAACATCCCTATGTTAGCCGTTCGTGAAGTGGATTTACTCATAAGTAACCTTCCAAATAAAAAGTCCTCGGAGCCTGATGACATCAGCCCGAAAATACTTAAACTGTCTCTCCCATACATTGTAGAATCCTTAACTTATATTTATAATCTCTGTATCCAGCATAACACTTTTCCTAACGAACTTAAATATGCCAAAGTAATTCCACTTCCAAAAACAAAAGATCGTTCTGACCCTAATAATTATCGGCCTATTTCTTTATTATCTGTTTTGTCCAAACCACTGGAAAGGCACGTTCATAAACACCTGCTTGCTTACCTAAAAGACCGTAAGCTTCTCCGCCCTTTCCAGTCCGGATTTCGCCCAGAGCATTCATGCCACACAGCACTTGCACGCCTTGTTGACACATGGCTCGAGGGAATGAATAAGTCACAGTTAACAGTAGTAGTCTATCTAGATTTTAAGAAGGCTTTTGATCTGATTGACCACACTATTCTGACTGCTAAGCTTCAGAAATACCTTAATAACGGAGACTTAATTGCTTTTTTCACATCTTACCTTACTAAAAGAAAACAAAAGGTTCTTGTTCATGGCTCATACTCCTCTCTCAAAGATGTAAGTTTCGGTGTGCCACAGGGTCTGTACTGGGCCCCCTGCTGTTTTGCTTATTTATTAACGATTTGCCTCTACATATTACTTGAAAAGATGTACAATCCGACCTTTTTGCTGACGACACCTCAGTTCATACTACTAGTAAAGATATAAAGATAATTTCCGACAACTTACAACACAGTCTTTATGACGTATCAGCTTGGTGTATAAACAATTCTATGGTTGTTCATCATCATCATCATCATCAGTCCCTTGCCCGAACTGGGCGTTGGGGGGACTGAAAGGCAGCAGCAACAGACAGTGCTCTCCACTGAGTTCTATTTTGGGCGGTGGCAAGCAAGTCTGGCATCTCGAGTTCGGTCCATTCTTTTATGTTTGCGACCCAACTCTTCCCCTGACGACCTCGCCGACGACTTCCTTCGAGAGTGCCTTGGAGGATAGTCTTGGACAAGGTGTTGTGTCGGGTCACGTGGCCAAACCAAGCAAGCTTGCGCCGTTTCACGGTTGCCAGAAGGGGTTCATGTGGGCCCACCAGGGAAGTGACGATGCTCCGTACATATTCGTTGGTCTTGTGCTCGCGGTACGAGATGCGGAGCAACTTCCTCAGGCACTTGTTCTCAAAGGCCTGGATTTTCTTTTCTGAGTCTGCAAGCAGTGTCCAAGTCTCACAGCCGTAGAGTAGAATAGACACTACGAGGGACTTGTAAAGCCTGTACTTGATGGTGAAGCTGATGGAGTTACTTCGCCATATCCTGTCCAGCCTGGCCATTGCGGATGTTGCTGTACCTATCCTGATACGGATCTCTGCTATGCAACTACCGTCTTTGTTGGGTGGCTCCCAAGTACTTGAAGCTATTGACCTCTTCTAGCTTCTGGCCGTTCATGTGAATGTTGCTGCTGCTGTCGCTTGTGGTGTTGATCATCACTTTGCTTTTATCCGTACTGATCTCCATGCCATAAGACCCTGCGCTACTTGAAAGTTTGTCTGTCAGGTTTTGGAGCTCACTATTGCTGCCTGCCATGAGGTCAATGTCGTCTGCGAATCGAAGATTGCACAGGGATCTGCCACCAATAGAGATTGAAGTATGGTGGTCGTGGAGGGTTTCCTGCATGATCTTCTCCAGGAATATGTTGAAAAGGACAGGAGAGAGCAGGCATCCTTGACGGACACCGATCGTCGTCCTGAAGAACTCGCCTGACTGATTGTTAAGTAGAACCGCGCTGCAGGCATTCTTGTAAAGCGCTTCTATCATTTGGATCAGTCCCTCCTCTATGTTGAACGATCTCATGACTTGCCAGAGTCCGTCGTGCCAGACGCGATCAAATGCTTTCCTGAAATCAATGAAGTTGTGGTAGATCTGGGAGCAAAAGAAATGGCCAGTAGAATGGACACAGTCTCTAGTGATCCCGCTCCCCAAGAAAGGAAACCTGAAACAGTGCCAGAACTACAGAACTATCAGTCTGATAAGTCACCCTAGCAAAGTAATGCTTAGAATCATTCTCAACCGCCTCAAAACTTTCGCCGAGGAACTGCTGGCAGAAGAACAGGCTGGCTTCAGAGTTGGAAGAAGCACTGTAGAGCAGATTTTCAACTGCCGCGTCCTGATCGAGAAACATCTGCAGCATCAGCGCGAACTCTACCACAACTTCATTGATTTCAGGTTGTTCATCCAGTCAAAATTAAATCGATGGTAGTCGCCTCGCGCCAAAAACAGCAGATAACGCCTCTATTACTTAACCTTTCTCTTAAAGGTAGTCAGGTAGAACAGTTAAACGAACATCGCGTACTAAGGATTACAATCGACAGTCAGCTAAAATGGCAAGCTCATACAGACGCCTTATGCAAAATAGTAGCAAAAAATCTCTTTATGTTATCAAAACTGAAATATTATACTGGTTCAGATACCCGTAAACTATTTTATAATGCTCACATACGTTCTCACGTCGATTATGCGTCAACGGTATGGGGTGGATGTAGTGAGGTCCATTTAAAGAGACTCAGTTCCCTACACAGACGGGCGGCCAAAATAATCTGCCCTGATCCACACCTAGCCACAGAAGAAAAGCTCACAAAAGCAGGTCTCCTGCCTCTTCAAGATCATTTCAAATATAACAAAGCAATTTTTATGTTCAAAGTGTGGAAGCGCAAAACACCTAAATACATCTCCACTTTGTTCCGTAAGTCTGAGTCGAAGCTTGGAAACATCAGAGTCCCAAAACCAAGGATCGATCAATATAAAACCAGCTTATCCTTCTCAGGGGCACATATCTGGAATGTCCCGTTCCGACCATGTAGAATCTGCCTCCTCGCTCGCCTGTTTTAAAAAGGGTCTCTGCAAGTATTTCGTGGATCACTCGTAGGGCCTAGGGATGCCTTAACTACATGTTTTATGTCTCTTTCTGGGCACCCCAGGATCTCCATACACTTCGCCCAGGCTTGCGCCCTGGAGAGGTCACTCCAGTGACTGACCCAGCAAGCGCATAATTATACTCCATTGTCTTCCGAGACAGGATGCCAAACTCTATGTTGGATCCAATTTATTCGCAGTTAAGCCTGTCATCTTTTTCTTTGTCATTTGAACTAATGCCTATGTGAACAGTGTTGTCAATTGTTTGTAAGTATTATGTTTTACTTATATGTTGTATAGATAGTCTCGAAGTTGTTAGCAACGGCAGGTTTGTAAAATGGCTGTGTTAATGACGATGTCAATGCCTTAACCTTTGTATTCATTGATTCTCTCTCTCTCTCTCTCTCTCTCTCTCTCTCTCTCTCTCTCTCTCTCTCTCTCTCTCTCTCTCTCTCTCTCTCTCTCTCTCTCTCTCTCTCTCTCTCTGTCTCTCCCTGAATAATGAATAAAAACGTTTCATCATCATCATCATCATCATCATCATCATCATCATCTCTCTCTCTCTCTCTCTCTCTCTCTCTCTCTCTCTCTCTCTCTCTCTCTCTCTCTCTCTCACAGGCTCTCTCTCTCTCTCTCTCTCTCTCTCTCTCTCTCTCTCTCTCTCTCTCTCTCTCTCTCTCTCTCTCTCTCTCTCTCTCTCTCTCTCTTATCATTTCATGTCCAAAACAGTCATGTCAATGATTTCCTGTGGTCCTCCGTTTTGCATTTGTTAGCTTTTACATAATATCTCTCTTTATCGTGGTGTTTTAGCTGCTCACTAAATTCCTACACATGAGTAGCTGTATCATAAGTGTGCAGTCGCATTCTATAAACACACTTTACATCGCACCCCACCCCCCACCCCCCAAGACCCTGTCATTTTGCTGTGTGTGTGTGTATAATCTTCAGCAACTTTGTAACTTGTATCGGAATGTAACACAAGTGACCTGTGGGTGTAGCCGCTTGTTTTGTGCTGCCGGTTAACATATTGTTTTAATGTTGATTTTAATGTTGTAGTTTAGCAAGGACAAACATGAAAAGAGGCCTGTTCGACTATTGTTTCCTGTTTCCATCCTTGAGAAATAAAGTATCATTCATTCATTCATTCTCTCTCTCTCTCTCTCTCTCTCTCTCTCTCTCTCTCTCTCTCTCTCTCTCTCTCTCTCTCTCTCTCTCTCTCTCTCTCTCTCTCTCTCTCTCTCCCGAAAATGACAAACTGGTTTTGAATAAATCAATACGCGGCAGAGGTACTTTGAATTGTTGTCCATGTCTAGAAGCTACAGATGTCCGTTCTGAGAAAAAAGAATTTAAGTACAGTGGACATGATTGCTTGTACAGCTTGTACATCTCTTGGCTTGACTTCGCGAACGAAGATTTTATAGGAGTACACATCAATACACCCTTATTGAACTGAAAGTGATGGGATAGAGGGAGCATTTTTAAAGTTTTAAGCTTTTCGCCAGTTGAGAGTTCGGGATCTGGAAATATAAGCTTAGCAGTCCTCCTATGTAGGGAGTTCAGCCTCTTCAAATGTACATCACTAGAACCATCCCACACTGTTGATGCATAGTCTATGTGCGACTTGACATGAGCATTGTAGAAAAGAAGACGCGTATCTCTGTCAGTAATTGTTTCAATTTTGACAACATATACAGACTTCTGGAGACCCTTTTGCACACATTTTTAATATGCAGTTGCCATTTAAGCTGATCATCTATAGTGACCCCCAAGAGAGAGAGAGAGAATCAATGAATCAATGAATCAATGAATCTTTATTTTACAACGGTGAAGATATTAACACAGTCAGTGACTATGTCATTTTTCGTACCTGCCGTTGCTACAACTACGACTAACTAAGTATAAAGTATACATAAAAAAGAGACATCAAAACACAATAATACAAAATATATAGTCCACTAAACACAAACAAGCGCATACGCCGCGCACAAACGCACTCACGCGTCCACACACACACACACACACACACACACACACACACACACACACACACACACACACACACACACACGCACACACACATACACATGATTGTTATAATATACACGGACATTCGTGTGTCTACGAATAACTAGATATTATTATTTGAGTAATGTCAGATACTTATAAAGACTTGCCTTGAAACGAGATAATGTCGGAGTGGCTTTAACGTGATGTGGGAGTGAGTTCCACAGTGTGGAACCCGCAAATGACAAAGTAGATTTAAATATATCTATTCGGGGTTTTGGAACAATATAAAGACCCCTCATGTTCCCATAGCAGGAATCTGATTTTTTAAACAACTCTTTTAGATATTCTGGAGCGCTATGGTTCCACACTTTAAACATCAGTACCCCTTTGTTATATTTAAAGTGATTTTGAAGGGGCAGGAATCCAGCTTTACTGAGTTTTTCCTCGGTCGTCAAGTGCGGGTCGGGAAGAATTAATTTTGCCATTCTCCTATGTAAAGAATTTAGTCTTTTTAAGTGGATATCACTGCAACAATCCCACACCGTCGATGCGTAGTTTATATGTGACATGATGTGTGCACTACTGAACAATTTTCTGGTTTCACTATCTGTGTAATACTTTAATTTCGATAACATAAAGACATTTCTAGAGAGAGAGAGAGAGAGAGAGAGAGAGAGAGAGAGAGAGAGAGAGAGAGAGAGAGAGAGAGAGAGAGAGAGAGAGAGAGAGAGAGAGAGAGAGAGAGAGAGAGAGAGACAATGACAATGATTCTTTATTTTACAACAGTGAAAGTTTTGGTGAAACCATTTTTCGAACTTGCCGTTGCTAATCTACTTTACATATAATGCACAAATCACAAAATACTATCATTAAATTGGGTAAAACTAAATATATAACTAACAAAAAATTGAAATATAAAGTTTTAAAAAAGAAATCATTGAGGAAGTGGAAATAAACATAGAAAGGCATACACACAATTGTAAAGGTATAAATCTCCATATATACATTCATAAGCACAAGCACAAACACAAACACAAAACACACACACACACACACACACACACGCACACGCGCGCGCGCGCACGCACGCACACACACACACACACACACACACACACACACACACACACACACACACACACACACACACACACACACACAATACGTGCAGCATTAGCATCTTGTCTTAACTGAAAATATAACTGAATTGAAGAGTTAGAAAGGGAAAAATCGTACACTGCAAGTGCAGTTTGCTGTGAAAATCTTACGATGCTGAGGTGAGGTACTTGAGGAGAGCGGTTTTAAAAGACGAAAGCGTTGTTGATGTTGTAACATGTTTGGGCAATGTGTTCCACATGCTAGCACCTGAGAACGCTAAACTTGTCTTATAGAGATCGATTCTAGGTCGTGGCACAGTAATGGACTGCCTTGATCTGGAGTATGTTGATGCCGGGAGGGAAAACATTTTTTTTAATATACTCGGGGAGTCTGTTATTCAATACTTTGAACATCGTTATTCCCTTATTGTATAATAAATGTTTTTTGAAGGGGAGAATTTCTAAGGTTTTCAGTTTATTATCCGTTGTTGAGTTAGGGTCTGAAAGGATAAGCTTCGCGGCTCTACGATGAAGCCTCTTTAACTGGACCTCGCTTGCGCCATCCCACACCGTAGAAGCATAATCTATATGTGACCTGATGTGGGCGTTGAAGAACAGTTTTCGTATTTCTACATTAGCTATATGTTTTAACTTGGATAAAATAAACAGTTTCTTTGATATTGTCTTACATATATTACTAAGATGGCATTGCCATTTAAACTGGTTATCTACAGTAACGCCGAGAAGACGATGTTCCGTTACCTGGCTGATAGATTTGCCTTGAAGGGACAAGCTGAGTGAGAGAGTCCCGAGCTGGTGCTTTGGCGGGTACTTACAACCATACATTCAGTCTTTGCAGGGTTTAAGATCATGGAATTGTTACTGCACCAGCTGTTTATGTCCTGTAATGTGTTTTGTAGGCGCGTGTCAATTACTGACAAATCCTTATCGGGAGTAAATGAAAAGAAAAGGGGAGACTGCCAGTGCTAATATTTTAGGAAGGTTACAAAGTAAAGTAGATTATAGCACTGTCAGGGGAGAGAAATGTGCATGATCGACCAGTGATCATAGATCTACTGTGGCCAAAGCACAAAAAAAAAAAAAAAAAAAAAAAGAGATAGGAAAGAGAGGGGGCGCTAAAAAAGTGACTGAAAGCAATGCATATGGAAGCCCCCCCGAAGGGGGGCGTATCACATATCCCACTGTTCCAGCCACTCAGTGCATGGAAATTTAAATCTAGGTTCCCCCGAGGGGGGTCCAGATATTTAGCCGGTGTGGACAGCTGTTTCGGTCTTGGCGACCTCATCAGCACACCATCGGCGATACTGGAGGAGGCAGGAATTTCTGCCTACCTGCAAAGACAACCACATTTTACTGTGGTGTCTGCAAGGGCATACATTCCATGCCACCACCTAGAGCCAAATTTCCATGCACCCTAAAAGAGAACCTACCAAAAGGGGGGAAGGGGTTGCAGTCGATATTGTAGTAGTAAATGAAAAGAAAAGGGGAGACTGCCAGTGCTAATATTTTAGGAAGGTTACAAAGTAAAGTAGATTATAGCACTGTCAGGGGAGAGAAATGTGCATGATCGACCAGTGATCATAGATCTACTGTGGCCAAAGCACAAAAAAAAAAAAAAAAAGAGAGATAGGAAAGAGAGGGGGCGCTAAAAAAGTGACTGAAAGCAATGCATATGGAAGCCCCCCCGAAGGGGGGCGTATCACATATCCCACTGTTCCAGCCACTCAGTGCATGGAAATTTAAATCTAGGTCCCCCCGAGGGGGGTCCAGATATTTAGCCGGTGTGGACAGCTGTTTCGGTCTTGGCGACCTCATCAGCACACCATCGGCGATACTGGAGGAGGCAGGAATTTCTGCCTACCTGCAAAGACAACCACATTTTACTGTGGTGTCTGCAAGGGCATACATTCCATGCCACCACCTAGAGCCAAATTTCCATGCACCCTAAAAGAGAACCTACCAAAAGGGGGGAAGGGGTTGCAGTCGATATTGTAGTAGTAAATGAAAAGAAAAGGGGAGACTGCCAGTGCTAATATTTTAGGAAGGTTACAAAGTAAAGTAGATTATAGCACTGTCAGGGGAGAGAAATGTGCATGATCGACCAGTGATCATAGATCTACTGTGGCCAAAGCACAAAAAAAAAAAAGAGATAGGAAAGAGAGGGGGCGCTAAAAAAGTGACTGAAAGCAATGCATATGGAAGCCCCCCCCCCGAAGGGTTGTGGTTGTCTTTGCAGGTAGGCAGAAATTCCTGCCTCCTCCAGTATCGCCGATGGTGTGCTGATGAGGTCGCCAAGACCGAAACAGCTGTCCACACCGGCTAAATATCTGGACCCCCCTCGGGGGGACCTAGATTTAAATTTCCATGCACTGAGTGGCTGGAACAGTGGGATATGTGATACGCCCCCCTTCGGGGGGGCTTCCATATGCATTGCTTTCAGTCACTTTTTTAGCGCCCCCTCTCTTTCCTATCTCTTTTTTTTTTTTTTTTTTTTTTTTTTGTGCTTTGGCCACAGTAGATCTATGATCACTGGTCGATCATGCACATTTCTCTCCCCTGACAGTGCTATAATCTACTTTACTTTGTAACCTTCCTAAAATATTAGCACTGGCAGTCTCCCCTTTTCTTTTCATTTACTACTACAATATCGACTGCAACCCCTTCCCCCCTTTTGGTAGGTTCTCTTTTAGGGTGCATGGAAATTTGGCTCTAGGTGGTGGCATGGAATGTATGCCCTTGCAGACACCACAGTAAAATGTGGTTGTCTTTGCAGGTAGGCAGAAATTCCTGCCTCCTCCAGTATCGCCGATGGTGTGCTGATGAGGTCGCCAAGACCGAAACAGCTGTCCGCACCGGCTAAATATCTGGACCCCCCTCGGGGGGACCTAGATTTAAATTTCCATGCACTGAGTGGCTGGAACAGTGGGATATGTGATACGCCCCCCTTCGGGGGGGCTTCCATATGCATTGCTTTCAGTCACTTTTTTAGCGCCCCCTCTCTTTCCTATCTCTTTTTTTTTTTTTTTTTTTTTGTGCTTTGGCCACAGTAGATCTATGATCACTGGTCGATCATGCACATTTCTCTCCCCTGACAGTGCTATAATCTACTTTACTTTGTAACCTTCCTTATCGGGAGTGTGTATCGCAGCATCATCAGCGAACATATCGCATGCAACACTATCATCACTACTTGTGAGTGGAAGGTCGTTAATGAACACACAGAGAGAGAGAGAGAGAGAGAGAGAGAGAGAGAGAGAGAGAGAGAGAGAGAGAGAGAGAATGAATGAATGAATGAATGAATGAATGAATGATACTTTATTGAATGAATGAATGAATGATACTTTATTGAATGAATGAATGAATGATACTTTATTTCTCAAGGATGGAAACAATAGGCGCACAGGCCTCTTTTCATGTTTGTCCTTGCTAAACTACAACATTAAAAGCAACATTAAAACAATATGTTAACAGCACAAAACAAGCGGCTACACCCACAGGTCACTTGTGTTACATTCCGATACAAGTTACAAAGTTGCTGAAGATTACACACACACACACAGAGCAAAATGACAGGGTCTTGGGGGGGGGGGGGGGTGCGATGTAAAGTGTGTTTATAGAAAGCGACTGCACACTTATGATACAGCTACTCATGTGTAGGAATTTAGTGAGCAGCCAAAACACCACGATAAAGAGAGATATTATGTAAAAGCTAACAAGTGCAAAACGGAGGACCACAGGAAATCATTGACATGACTCTTTTGGACATATTATCTACGTTTTTTTCAAGTTTGCTCAGAGATGTATTTAAAAGCTTTCGTCCTAAACAATGGAAGATGTCTCGTTTGCTGTATATGTGGAGGAAGTGAGTTCCATAAATAGGCACCCGCGTAAGAAAGGCTGCATTTAAACAAATCAATTCGGGGCCGTTCAATGACGAGACTGTTCCTCAAAGTGCAGTAGACTCTTTCGCTCTCAGTGAAAAGCTTAGCCAGGTAGAGGGGGGCTTTCCCGTTCAGTGCTTTGTGCATAAGTACGCACTTATTAAACGTAAGGTGTTGATGTAAAGGAAGGAGCCTTGTTGCCTGAAGCTTTTCCTCCAAAGTTAGAGAGGGGATTGGGAGGATCAGTTTAACTGCGCGATTGTATAGAGAATTAATCCGCTTAAGGTTAGCCTTACTACAGCCGTCCCAAATAGTAGATGCGTAGTCAACGTGAGGTTTAATGTAGGAGTTGAAAAATAGCTTTCGTGTCTTAGTATCAATGATAGATTTTAATCTTGACAGTAAAAATAGCTTCTTTGATAATGTTTTCCCTAGTTGTGTTAGATGGGGCAACCAGCACAGTTGGTCATCAACAATTACCCCGAGGAGGCGATATTCCTTGACTTGCTCAATGGGAACTGAATCAAAAGAGAGGTTAAGTGAATGGGGGCGGAGCTGATGCTTTTGGCGTGTTGTGATTAGCATGCTTTTCGTTTTGGATGGATTTACAAGCATTTGATTATTTTTGCACCACATTGAGACCTCCTGAAGACTAAGCTGAAGATTGCTTGATATTTCAGGTACAGTTTTCCCTCCAGCGTGAAGAGTTGAATCATCGGCAAACATGTCACATGCGGTATTTGGATTGGAAATATGAAGTGGAAGATCATTTATAAACAAACAGAAAAGTAACGGTCCTAGTATGGTTCCCTGGGGCACGCCATACTCAACACGCTTTTCAGAAGAGAAGGTAGCATTGATGTACACAGTTTGAATTCTCCCTATGATATATGAACGAAAGAATGAGAGAGTTCCTGGGCTGTTATTGTTAAAGTAGCAATCTAGTTTCTCTAATAAAATTTCTTGGTTTATAAGGTCGAACGCTTTTTTTAGGTCTAGAAAGACAGCACCAGACATTTTGTTTCTGTTGATGTTGAGCAGCCAAGTGTCAATCATATGAACCAAGGCAGTGTGACACGAATGTTTAGGGCGAAAACCAGATTGATATTTATTCAGGAGAGACTTTTCTTCCAGGAATTTGAGAAGATGTTTGTGTACATGCTTCTCAATCGGCTTCGATAGAATAGATAATATGGATATAGGCCGAAAATTATTTGGATCAGATGTGTCTTTTGTTTTAGGTATAGGTACCACTTTAGATTTTTTGAAAGCCGCCGGAAAAATATTATTTTGAATACATAGGTTGTAAATATAGGTTAAGCTTTCCACAATGTATGGAAGAGAAAGTTCGAGGATAAAACCATTGATACCATCAATGCCAGCTGACTTTTTGTTCTTGAGACTAGAGATAAGTCTGCCCACTTCATGTACAGCGATGCAAGGGATATTAAAAGCATCGCCCGCGGACAGTCTTTGCTTACAAAAGTCAGTAAGCTTCTGCGATGCGACATGTTCCACCTGATCCAAACCTTCAGCATGTAGTAAAGATTTCGGGGCTAAAATGAAGTGGTCGTTAAATGCATTGGCTGTAAGGTTGGCAGTCGAATTTGCAGAACGACTTTTACTATTGTTAGTTAGTAAGTTTAAAACTTTCCATATTGAAGACGGATTCCCGCCGCGTATGGTTTTCTCTACCAGTGCTTTTTGTGCCTCCCGAATAAGGTATTTGACTCTGTTACGTAACCTTTTAAACTCAATAAGATCTTTGTCCCGCTTGGCTCGATTTCTGGCTTCCATGGTTTGTTTAATCTCCTCCGTAATCCAGGTGGGGGGCTCACGGCACCGGACTCGTTTCCTTTTTAAAAGGACATGCTTATTT
Source organism: Semisulcospira habei (assembly GCA_036245525.1). Lineage (NCBI taxonomy): Eukaryota > Metazoa > Mollusca > Gastropoda > Semisulcospiridae > Semisulcospira > Semisulcospira habei. Next base: position 72,803,956 of record BTPG01000008.1, read on the forward strand.
AGCACTCCGAGGAACAGCTCAAGCCACAGTGAGAGCGCTACATCAGGGTCATTGTGATTGTAAACTTCATGGAACGGCATAAAACTGAGGTCATGAAGGAAACTATCTCTATCTAGTTTTCTAAAACATCTATAAGTAATGTGAGAGGGAGAGAGAGACAGAGAGAGGGTGGGGGAGAGAGAGAGAGGGAGAGAGAGACAGAGAGAGAGAGAGAGAGAGAGAGAGAGAGAGAGAGAGAGAGAGAGAGAGAGAGAGAGAGAGAGAGAGAGACAGAGACAGAGACAGAGGCAGAGACAGAGAGAGAGAGAGAGAGAGAGAGAGAGAGAGAGAGAGAGAGAGAGAGAGAGAGAGAGAGAGAGAGAGAGGGAGGAAGACAATGACAATGACAATGACAATGAATCTTTATTTTCCAAGGATAAAAAGATTTAGGTCTGGAGACCTTTCTTCCATCTTGTCCTTGCTAAACTACTTACACACACACTCACGGGGCCGCACGCACTGACACACCATAAGCGCCCAACAAGGCGAGTCATACTGGCTGCCCTTCTCGATCAGCTGCCGCTCGAAGGCGACAGCAGGGATACAGCCAGTGTGTACATATGGCGATCATATACAAAAACATCATAAACACATTTAATACACATAATGAGATATACATGCGCTACCATCTAACATGTGTACCATAAGATTACACAAAAAAAAAACCAACAACAATCAGATAGACAAATTCGAAATACCACGTCATTCTAAAACAAAAGCAGTTTACGCTTGCATTTGTAGCAAATGCTGATGAAGCCGTGTCTTGAAAGCATTTATGGTCATGATAGATTTTATTTCTTTTGGAAGTAAATTCCATTCTTTGGCTGCTGAATATGACAAGGCTGATTTAAAAATGTCAAGGCGAGGCCTAGGTACTACCAGGTCGTTCCTCAGTGTCGGGTACGGAGTGCGGGGTGCCTTAAAGAGATCAGCGAGATATCCAGGTGATATTGAAAGAGTGATCTTACGCATAAATACACATTTATTGAATAAAAAGTGCTTACGAAGGGGCAACATATTTAATTTTGTTAGTTTATCGTCGGTAGTCAAAGGGGTGTGGGAATCTTTTAGGATAAGCTTTGCCGCACGTCTATGAAGTGAATTTATTCTTTTTAAAGAAATATCGCTGCATCCATCCCATACTGTCGATGCGTAATCTAGATGGGATTTTATGTGTGCATTATAAAACAACTGCCTGGTTGAAACGTCGGTGAATAGAACTAGTCTAGATAACAAATATAGATTTTTTGACAAAACCTTACAAATAGAATTAGTATGCGAGTGCCAACTGAGCTGGTCGTCTACAGTGACACCAAGCAAACGATGTTCTCTAACTTGCGCTATTGGTTGCTGTTCAAGGTAAAGTTTGAGAGGCGGCGGGCTCAGCTGATGCTTTTGCCTTGTTGTCACAAGCATACATTCCGTCTTTGATGGATTTGGAATCATGGAATTAGTCTGGCACCAATCAAAGACTTCATTTATTGTTTGCTGGAGTGAACTAGTGATTGTGGGCACGTCTGGCGCAGACACATCCAAAGTTGCATCATCTGCAAATAAGCTACAGGTAACTTCAGGTTGTGAGATATGTAAAGGTAAGTCATTTATGTAAAGTGTGAACAATAAAGGCCCGAGAATAGACCCCTGGGGCACGCCATGCATAATCAGCCCCTCAGAGGATGATTTGCCATTTACGCTGACATACTGTCGTCGGCCTTCAAGGTAGGATTTAAAAAAGGATACAGCTCGGTCACTTACGCGGTAGACTGAGAGTTTTTTGGTAAGGAGGGTATGGTTAACTAAGTCGAAGGCTTTGGTAAAGTCTAAAAAGATCACTCCAGTCAACAGTGATTTATTTATTGATGTGAGCCAACGATCCGTTAAATGTGAGAGAGCTGTTTGACAAGAGTGCCGCGGGCGAAATCCTGACTGTAAGGGATGAATAAGGTCGTGTGTGTCAAGAAAGTGCTGTAAGTGTTTGTGTATGTGCTTTTCTATGGGTTTTGAAAGTGAAGACAAGATAGAAATTGGCCTGAATTTATTGGGATCTGTAAGATCTTTGTTCTTAGGAAGCGGAATAACTTTGGCTTTTTTCAGATCAGAGGGGAATTCGCCACGCTCGATACAACGGTTGTAGATGTACGTTAAAGATTCTACTATGAAAGGTAGTGATAGTTTTAACACAGCAGTACTAATTTCATCATGTCCTGAAGTGCGCTTACTTTTGAGACATTCAATCGCTTTACCGACATCGTACACTGTCATGCAAGGTATGTGGAATGATGAACGAGAAGAAAATTTGCCATCACAATATTTGACAAGGATTGGGGATACAAACGGTGCTTTGGACGTAGTGTTTTGCAGCAACGACTGGGCGGCAGAAAGAAAATGATTATTAAAAGTTTCTGCAGAAATAGAGGTATGTGTAGGGCTATAGTTAGATTTTGTAAGGGCATTAAGCGCTCTCCAAACAGAGACTGTATCCTTTTTGTCATTCATTATTCGTTTAAAGAGTGACTTTTTGGCATCAAGAACTAATTTTTTAACGCGGTTGCGTTGCTTACGGTAAGCAGGGAAATCTTTTTTCTGTTTTAATTCATCTCTCAGTTGCAGGGCATCGACCAAACCTTTGTTTAGCCAAGGCGGCAGTTGCGGGTTTTTTACTTGTTTTTCCCTAATCGGGGCGTGCCTATCAAGAACACTGAGGAACAATATGTACCACTCAGACAACGCACCATCAGGCTCGCAATGATGATAAACAGTATCAAAAGAAACGGAACTAAGATCAAACAAAAAAGCCTCTTTGTTAAAATGTTTAAGCGATCTATACTTGATGGTAGTGTGCTGGTGTTTATGGATAGGTTAATCTGCTTTCACGGTCCAGTTACAGCACACAGGGTAATGGTCGCTGATTCCAACTTGTAGTACTTCCGTCTCCAACACTCGGCTCTTGTTCGTTGTATATATATGATCAATGAGTGTAGAGGACGTAGACGTAACACGAGTTGGAGATGTTATCAGCTGTTTGAGCCCAAAAAGAGTAATAGTGGACTCCCATGTAGGGTTAGCGGAAAACATGTTAATGTTAAAGTCCCCTAACAAAAGCACATCTGATGTACAGTTTTTAACTTGATCTAGCATGTCAGTGAAATCATCAAGCCATACATTTGGTGCAGAGGGGTTCCTGTAAATAAAACCAACTAATACAGGGCTTGACTTGTTTTTTATTTCAACCCAAACACTTTCCACTGTGTCTGATTCAAGGTCCGGTCTTCTACGGGTGATGTCTTTTATAGAATCATGAATATACACCGCAATGCCGGTATGTGTGGGGCTTTGTGGGTCACGGCGTATAAGGGAAAAATCAGGTATAGAAATGACGTCATCGCTGATATTGGAGTTAAGACGGGTTTCCGTGAAACCACACAAGTGGAAAGGGTTGGGTTGACTCAAAAGAACACACACATCGGGAGTCTTGTTGCATAGATGATAGATATTGAGATGACCTATATGAATATTAGAGGAGTCTGACATGTTGAAAAGAGAAATACTGTAAACAAAACAGTTCCGAAACAAGTAATACCAACTGAGCTGCACAGGCAATAAACCTAATAAGGATCATAAGGACTGTCAGTGACGCCAAATGTTTGTCACAGTAAAGCACTATCGTGTAATTTAAAAACAATGACAAGAAAATCGAGCTGAAACTGGATCAGTGTCCACGCAGTTTCGCAGTCTAACACCTGAAAGTCAAAAGTCCAGTTTCACAGTCGTAAAGTCTATGGCAAAGGGAAGCACAAAAGAGTTAATAGAATCAGCTATGAACGCTTAGACAGGCTGCAAGGTCTGGTTGAACGGAGGGTACATCGATAAAGCACTGTACTGAAAGCCATGGGACGGGGCCCAGGGATACTGGCGTGCAGGCGACAAATTGTAGAGACCGTAGGGGTTCGGGATCTGGTGAAGCCAGGGTGTCGGGTACCACTGTGGTTGCAGAAAGGACTGCTCATGCTGCTGTTGTTGCTGATGGTTAGGTGGTCTGTTTTGTTGGTCGACCTCTTTATTTGCCTGTGACAGTACATCCGTACTCGCTGCAGAGTATGATGGTTCGCTGTGGGACTGGCTGTGCGGATGCGGCTGGTGTTTGACCACACTAGAGTATGTTTGTTTTATTTCAGTCTGCGAGTGGGCCTCTTTCACTGCAGTCTCGGAGTGGTTGTCGTCTGCAGTGTGCCCACCCCACTTTATGCTGTAGGCCAGTCGAACAATTCCCTGGCCACTGGGGTGGATTGTGTCGCTATAAAGCGCCTTCCTAGGTAGCCCTTTTGTAGTAGTGAAGGACTGCGTGTTGTCTATGAACGTGGCCCCAAACTTGCGACAAACATGGCATAGATTGGCATTGGACTGGCCAATTGCGATGTTCATGGCATGTCTGGGACCACGCCTGGCAGGCAGAATGGACGAAGCCTGCATGAATCGCGCCTCGGGGAACACTCGTTTGCAGTTATGAATAAGGTTCTCCCACATCTGGCTGGTCACCTCGCTGGATTTACAGTCGTTAATACCTACATGTAGGGTGACACAGCTGGTGTGGGAGAACACTGGCAGCGTCTTAAGCCAGTGTGTCAGATGAGTCGTGGTCAGGCCAGAAACTGATAACACTTGCACTGTGTCTCCCTCGTAGGTAGCCATCTTGTTGCCCTTCAGGTGCTTGACCGTAGAGTCACCAAGGACGAGCGTAGTGGTGTCAGCGTGTATTGTCTGTTGAAAGATAAGCTGATCAGGCGGCAGCCTATCTAAATGGTGAGAGCGTTGAGGGGTGATGACGGAGTCGGGACCGGCTTCGATCTTCTGCGGGGCATGGTCAGCGCTAATCAGCACAGGAATGCGGGCACCGCTAGCTTGGCCCACATCACCACTGACAGCAGCAGATGGCTCACTGGCGGCGTGTGGCGGTGTTACGTCACCTGACGTTATAGCGAGTGGAGGGGTCGGCGGGTGCGAGGTCAGTTTTTTCACCTGCTTCCTCACGTCCTGGATAACCTGACGCTGGTTGCCGGCCGTTGACGATAGCTGCGTGACTTGAGTGGTCAACGTAGAGACGGTGTCATCCAGCTCTGACAGAATGCTGTTTGACACCTTCAGGTCGTTGGCCACTTTGACGGCATTGTCTTTGATCGCGCTGTCAAGCTGGTTGATCCTGGCCAGTGCACACGTAAGGTAGACAGAGAGAGAGAGAGAGAGGGAGAGAGAGAGAGACAGAGAGAGAGACAGAGAGAGAGAGAGAGAGAGAGAGAGAGAGGGAGAGGGAGAAAGAGAGAGAGAGAGAGAGAGAGAGAGGGAGAGGGAGAAAGAGAGAGAGAGAGAGAGAGAGAGAGAGAGAGAGAGAGAGAGAGAGAGAGAGAGAGAGAGAGAGAGAGAGAGAGAGAGAGAGAGAGAGAGAGAGAGAGAGAGAGAGAGCGTTGTTTACGACATTATCAGGCGTAACGATCGTACCGGGTTCAGAATTCATTTTACACTTCAGAACATCATTGATATATTGCCTGATAAAGCTGAGTGTGAGCGCCTGCTGATAGACACTCGCCTGCACCGCCTGTCAGTAGACTTTCCGCTGTCGGCCGACACAGGCTGAAAGACGATCACAGAGCGACAATGAACCTCGGGCCGACCTCTACTATTGTTGTCAACAACCCTGCGCACGTCAACAGCAGCTGACGTCGGACCGGGCCCAGTAAGCAAAGGACACTCCGGCTTACGTCGGCCGCAGTGCCCCGGACCCGCGCACGACATCGGCCCGACTGGGCCGAGTACCCACAGAGGGCTGCGATCACCACCGTCAAATTCCGGAAGCGGCGAGATGATGCACTGTGTAGCGAAGTCTATTCGGGTGAGGTTTGCATTAGTCCACGGACACTGAACATAATCAGCGGCTCGTTAGCCGGCGAATTCTCTTGTGATTGAATCGGAAAAGTGTGTCCTCTGCTGACCTTTGGCAGCCTCACTCTGGATACTGGGCCACGTGGTGGACATTATGTTAGGGGACATGTGCGTGCGCTGTACCGGACATCCGATCCCTCACTTGCAGTCGGACACTAAGATGTAGACACAGCGCATAGCAATCGGACACTAAGATGTGTTCACAGAGCCTATAGCAGTCTGACACTAAGATGTGGACACAGAGCCTATAGCAGTCGGACACTAAGATGTGGACACAGAGTCTATAGCAGTCGGACACTAAGATGTGGACACCGCGTATAGCAGTCGGACACTAAGATGTGTACACAGTGAACAGCAGTCGGACACTAAGATGTGGACACAGCGTATAGCAGTCGGACCTAAGATGTGGACACGCGTTTAGCGGTCGGACACTAAGATGTGGACACAGAGTCTATAGCAGTCGGACACTAAGATGGGGACGGCTTCCCCCTTTGGAGAATGAACAGACACAGATTATTGCAGTGGAGCGGATGATCGGTTTAGTTTTTAGCTAGTGGTGATATTTGCTCGGTTAGTTAATGTGGTTATGAATGCTTTAACTCATTCGGCTACCCCAAAACCGAAATCCCCAAATTTCGCCGGCGTCCTCTGAAGACTGCATTGCAGTGCAGGACACAGATAGACCATGATAGTTCAAGGGTGATGCCAGAATAGCTTGGCGCCCATAGGCGCCAAGCTATTCTGGCATCACGCGTGAACTATCATGGTCGATCCATATCTTGCTGTGGTGTGTCTGGGGTAGAATGCTTTAAGCGAGCTACTCCAGACATTAAAGTGTTGTCAGTTCTCAATAGCTCCTGTAGAAATGTTCTTCGCCGGTCTGCCTTACAATAATGATGGACAAACAAAGGCTGACGTAAAATCTGAAGTTTGAATGGCGTCAAATGGCGGAGAGCCTTTTCTCCTCACCTTCTGTGCACACAGGAGCGTTTCTTGCGGTGCACTCACAAGGAAGTGGATAACAATCCGGTACGGGAGTGTGCCTACTCACATGGCATGTTAAAAGAAGGGAAGACAATCTTGGCAGAGGCAAGACAGCATCGATAACCCGTGGTAGCGGCAAGTCTGAACAATGGAGCCCGCCATGCTGCAGATCGCTTTAATAACCCGTGGTATCGGCCAATGGAGCCCGCCATGCTGCAGATCGCTTTAATAGCCCGTGGTATCGGCCAATGGAGCCCGCCATGCTGCAGATCGCTTTAATAACCCGTGGTATCGACAAGTCTGAACAATGGAGCCCGCCATGCTGCAGATCGCTTTAATAGCCCGTGGTATCGACAAGTCTGAACAATGCAGCCCGCCATGCTGCAGATCGCTTTAATAGCCCGTGGTATCGACAAATTTGAACAATGCAGCCCGCCATGCTGCAGATCGCTTTAATAGCCCGTGGTATCTGAACAATGGAGCCCGCCATGCTGCAGATCGCTTTAATAACCCGTGGTATCGGCCAATGGAGCCCGCCATGCTGCAGACCGCTTTAATAGCCCGTGGTATCGGCCAATGGAGCCCGCCATGCTGCAGACCGCTTTAATAGCCCGTGGTATCGGCCAATGGAGCCCGCCATGCTGCAGACCACTTTAATAGCCCGTGGTATCGGCCAATGCAGCCCGCCATGTGGCAGACCGCTTTAATAGCCCGTGGTATCGGCCAATGCAGCCCGCCATGCTGCAGACCACTTTAATAGCCCGTGGTATCGGCCAATGGAGCCCGCCATGCTGCAGACCACTTTAATAGCCCGTGGTATCGGCCAATGCAGCCCGCCATGTTGCAGACCGTTTTACCTCATCGCTGCCAATGATCGCGGATTTCGCGTCTGAAGCGACCGCACACTGACCGCACACTGACCGCACACTGACCGCACACTGACCGCACACTGATCGCACACTGACCGCACACTGACCGCACACTGATCGCACACTGACCGCACACTTACCGCACACTGACCGCACACTCACCGCACACTGACCGCACACTGACCGCACACTGACCGCGCACTGACCGCGCACTCACCGCGCACTCACCGCACACTGACCGCACACTCACCGCACACTGACCGCACACTGACCGCACACTGATCGCACACTGACCGCACACTTACCGCACACTGACCGCACACTGACCGCGCACTCACCGTGCACTCACCGCGCACTCACCGCGCACTCACCGCACATTAACCGCACACTGATCGCACACTGACCGCAGACTCACCGCACATTGACTGCGCACCGACCGCGCACTGACCGCACACTGACCGCGCACTAACCGCGCACTGACCGACATCAGCAGGAAATATACAGATGTAAATGGAACAAACAACAGGCAGAAAGAACACAGGACTAACTAACGACATAAATCCTCATGCGCCCCCGCAGTGAAGGGGTTAACGTAGAGTAGACTGCTAAGGTCCTCTGACGTAGAGTAGACTGCTAAGGTCATAAGACGTAGAGTAGACTACTAAGGTCATCTGACATAGATATCTAGATTAGACTACTAAGGTCAACTGACGTAGATTAGACTACTAAGGTCATCTGACGTAGAGTAGACTACTAAGGTCATCTGACGTAGAGTAGACTACTAAGGTCATCTGACGTAGAGTAGACTGCTAAGGTCATCTGACGTACAGTAGACTACTAAGGTCATCTGACGTACAGTAGACTACTAAGGGTATCTGAGGTAGAGTAGGCTACTAAGGTCATCTGACGTAGAGTAGACTACTAAGGTCATCTGACGTAGAGTAGTCTATTAAGGGCATCTGACGTAGAGTAGACTACTAAGGTCGTCTGACGTAGAGTAGACCACTAAGTGCATCTGACGTAGAGTATACTACTAAGGGCATCTGACGTATAGTAGACTACTAAGGGCATCTGACGTAGAGTAGACTGCTAAGGTCATCTGACGTAGAGTAGACTACTAAGGTCATCTGACGGCATCTGACGTAGAGTAGACTACCAAGGGCATCTGACGTAGATTAGACTACTAAGGTCATCTGACGTAGAGTAGACTACTAAGGTCATCTGACGTAGACTACTAAGGTCATCTGACGTAGAGTAGACTACTAAGGTCATCTGAAGGCGGAACATTTAGTTGGCGGAATATGCGCGTTTGACCGAGCCTTCTGCCAGTAAAGAAATCGTGGGAGGTAAACAGCTATCCGATAACCCACGAGAGCCGCACAGGCAGGTTATACCACGTAATTTCTTCTACTTACTATTTTTGGAGTACTGACAAATGCTTTCAAAATGTACACGGCCATTTGGATCGGACCTGACACCTCATAACTGCCGGATGTTCTGCCGTGGCAAGAATACAGATAGCTCTACTACAGTGCCTAGTGTTCAATAAAGACAAAAGGTACTTGCAAATTCCTGTCAAAACAACAGAAACCACAACATAATTCTCGTAACCCTTTTAGCCCCGGGACCCTGCAACAGGAGATGGATTGATCATCATAATTCAAGGGTAGTGTCAGATGAGCTTGGCGCCTTCAGGCGCCAAGCTCATCTGACACTTCCCTTGAATTATCAGTATGAATCCATCTCCTACAACTGGTACATAATTGTTGGGCAATACCTCCAAAATTTAAGAAATGGGACCTTGGGGCTAAAAGGTTAATCAGAGACGGAGATCACGACGTTAACAATGGAGCAGACGACAAACTTCAACTGAGCAACGTATTCCTGGTCGCCCGTCATTACCACTGCCATGGTCGCTAGGGGTTGTAAATTCGTTGTTAGGTAAATATCACGTTGTTTCGACACCCTTCAAAATGTGGTGCAAGATGTATACACCAAGAATACTGCATCGGGATGCTAGTTACAGCTGGAGGCAAAGTAATTCAGTATTTTCACAGGCCTCTGACGGGCCTCTGACGGGCCTCTGGAGATCGAGCTCAGTAAGCCCCTGTTCCATTTTCGTCACTGGTTCTTTCCGATACATAGCCTACATACGTACTGGCTCTCACAGCTGGAATGAGCTGACAGAGAACTGTTTTACCATACATATGTGTAGCCTCCCGAGTGTCCAGTAGTCGTGTCAAAGGTTAGTTCACTTAAATACCGACAGAACTGTTTACCATAAATACTGGCGCGCACCCTCCCATGTGTAAAGTAGTCGTGTCAAAGGTTACTTCGTTTATCTACCGACAGAACTGTTTACCATAAATACCGACCCTTATGTAAAGCGGTCGTGTCAGAGTTCAGTTTATTTACCAACAGCGTACGAAAATATACATGATATATTTTGTATTATGATGTGCTACGGCAGACAAACACGCAACCCAACAAACAAAGAAGCAGTTAACAAGCGCATACTTGTAATCGTGGCAATACGTCACGTTGAAATGCAAATGGTTGCCAATGTTCGATGGCTGCTCACTGATTAATGCCCTTTTAGCTGGCCTCCCTCCGTCTCTCATAAATTGCAGCGTGTTCAGATTCTTGTGCCGTGCTGCGCCTTACCGTCCCGGCGCGTCCCACAGCAGAGTCAACCCATCACTCACATTCTGAGACAGCTTCATTGGCTGCCAGTCAAACAACGAGTCTCGTACAAAATCGCGGCTTGTCTGTGCTACAAATCTATTAACTACTCTACCCTTGCCTGTCTCTCTGATCCGGCTTCAATATACACTCCCTCCCGCTCCCTCCGTTCAAGTAATGACACGCGCCTTCTCAGAGTCCCGCTCTGCAATACAAAAACAGAACCCAATGGGCAAAAAGCCATCGGGCAGGGGTCAGCCGCCGTTGGCCCGCGCAGGTCCGTGCGCGGGCCAACGGCGGCTGACCTCTGCCCGATGGCCTTTTGCACATTGGGAGGTGACCCGTTGTTTTGCGTTTTGTTCCGGGGTGTGTGTGTGTGCGTATGTTTGGGTGCGTGTGTGTGTGTGTGTGTGTGTGTGTGTGTGTGTGTGCGCGTGCGTGCGTGTATGTGGTCGTGTGACATGTGTGTGTGCGTTTGTGTGTGCGTGCGTGTGTGTGTGTGTAACCTGTGTGTGCGCGTGTGCCCACAGAAAAAAATACGCAGGTATAGAACCAGACGATCATCTACATCCCTGAAAAGGATGCATCAGGTCTAGTCTATAACGCATGTCTTTCTCCGGAACTTAGGAAGTAGTGCATACATACACAAAAACGAAGGTGCACTACTAAATGTGGTCGGGTAAATACCCTGATTTCCCACAGTAGATGCACAAGACAATACACAACAATGTAACGATACAAGTTTTTCCTCGAGTTATAGAATACTCACAAACCAGATAGGTGAGGCTAGCGCTGGTAGAACTGTACATACCAAGGGGAATTACTCAGCGCTGGACAGACAAACAGTTAGATTCCCTGCACCCGCCTATCAGGCACCCAATCGCCAGCCCACAGAAGAAAAAAAAAAACACCAGGTATAGAACCAGACGATCATCTACAATCAGTCTCAACGCGAATATACCTGACCACATTTAGTAGTGCACCTTCTTGTTTGTGTATGTGTGTTTCTCCTGCCTACTTCCTAAGTTCCAGAAAAAGACATGGGTTATAGGCTAGACCTGATGCATCCTTTTTTTAGCGATATAGATGATTGTCTGGTTTAATACCTGCAAATTTTTCTGTGTGCTGGCGATTGGGGGCCTGGTAGGCGGTGGCAGTGGATCTAACTGTTTGTCTGTCCAGTGCTACAGACGTAGGAGTCCAGGTGATGGGGAGTTCATTGCATGCTAGCAGTCTGTATGGCTGTACCAATGGCACTGTATAAACTATACAAGTCCTGGTTTGTAGTATCTCTAGATCTACACGTTAGCACACTCGGCTTTAAAACATGCAGATCTCATCTCTCTACACAATATGTAAATTCTTGTCTCTCCACACAATATGTAAATTCTCATCTCTCTACACAATATGTAAATTAGGCCAATGTGCGATGAAGATAGTGGCATGTACAGATTGTCACTGGTAGGAGCAGAAGATAATTAATGTTTATGTCCCCTCTTAGTACAGAAGATAATGAAGGTTTTTGTCCCTTCACGGCGCAGAAGATCTATGAGGGATTGTGGGATATGAATACGCCGGGTTGATGAAAGACACATACAATTCAATCAGTCTCATCGCGAATATAGCAGCACTCTCTCTCTCTCTCTCTCTCTCTCTCTCTCTCTCTCTCTCTCTCTCTCTCTACCCGTTTTGTACTTGTTAACTTTTACATAATATCTTTATCGTGGTGTTTTGGCTGCGCACTAAATTCCTACACATGAGTAGCTTTATCATAAGTGTGCAGTCGCTTTCTATAAACACACTTTACATCGACCCCCCCCCCCCCCCCCCCAAAGACCCTGTCATTTTGCTGTGTGTGTGTGTGTAATCTTCAGCAACTTTGTAACTTGTATCGGAATGTAACACAAGTGACCTGTGGGTGTAGCCGCTTGTTTTGTGCTGCCGGTTAACATATTGTTTTAATGTTGCTTTTAATGTTGTAGTTTAGCAAGGACAAACATGAAAAGAGGCCTGTGCGCCTATTGTTTCCATCCTTGAGAAATAAAGTATCATTCATTCATTCATTCTCTCTCTCTCTCTCTCTCTCTCTCTCTCTCTCTCTCTCTCTCTCTCTCTCTCTCTCTCTCTCTCTCTCTCTCTCTCTCTCTCTCTCTCTCTCACTCTCTCACTCTCTCTCTCTACCCGTTTTGCACTTGTTAACTTTTACATAATATCTCTCTTTATCGTGGTGTTTTGGCTGCGCACTAAATTCCTACACATGAGTAGCTTTATCATAAGTGTGCAGTCGCTTTCTATAAACACACTTTACATCGACCCCCCCCCCCCCCCAAAGACCCTGTCATTTTGCTGTGTGTGTGTGTGTAATCTTCAGCAACTTTGTAACTTGTATCGGAATGTAACACAAGTGACCTGTGGGTGTAGCCGCTTGTTTTGTGCTGTTAACATATTGTTTTAATGTTGCTTTTAATGTTGTAGTTTAGCAAGGACAAACATGAAAAGAGGCCTGTGCGCCTATTGTTTCCATCCTTGAGAAATATATCATTCATTCATTCACTCTCTCTCTCTCTCTCTCTCTCTCTCTCTCTCTCTCTCTCTCTCTCTCTCTCTCTCTCTCTCTCTCTCTCTCTCTCTCTCTCTCTCTCTCTCTCTCTCTCGCATCTACAGTATGGGATGGATGCAGCGGTATTTCTTTAAAAAGAATAAATTCACTTCAAAGACGTTCGGCAAAGCTTATCCTAAAAGATTCCCACACCCCTTTGACTACCGACGATAAACTAACAAAATTAAATATGTTGCCCCTTCGTAAGCACTTTTTATTCAATAAATGTGTATTTATGCGTAAGATCACTCTTTCAAAATCACCTGGATATCTCGCTGCTCTCTTTAAGGCTCCCCGCACTCCGTACCCGACACTGAGGAACGACCTGGTAGTGCCTAGGCCTCGCCTTGACATTTTTAAATCAGCCTTGTCATATTCAGCAGCCAAAGAATGGAATTTACTTCCAAAAGAAATAAAATCTATCACGACCATAAATGCTTTCGAGACACGGCTTCATCAGCATTTGCTACAAATGCAAGCGTAAACTGCTTTTGTTTTAGAATGACGTGGTATTTTGAATTTGTCTATCTGATTGTTGTTGGGGTTTTTTTGTGTTTTTTTGTAATCTTTTGGTACACATGTTAGATGGTAGCGCATGTATATCTCATTATGTGTATTAAATGTGTTTATGATGTTTTTGTATATGATCGCCATATGTACACACTGGCTGTATCCCTGCTGTCGCCTTCGAGCGGCAGCTGATCGAGAGGGGCAGCCAGTATGACTCGCCTTGTTGGGCGCTTATGGTGTGTCAGTGCCGGCGTGCGGCCCCGTGAGTGTGTGTGTAAGTAGTTTAGCAAGGACAAGATGGAAGAAAGGTCTCCAGACCTAAATCTTTTTATCCTTGGAAAATAAAGATTCATTGTCATTGTCATTCTCTCTCTCTCTCTCTCTCTCTCTCTCTCTCTCTCTCTCTCTCTCTCTCTCTCTCTCTCTCTCTCTCGTGCCGTTTGTGGGGGTGCTTCCCGTATAGACCTGGACAGGGGATGCAGTGCCGGTGCACAGTTTATTCAAACGATGTGCTTAGTATGTCATTCGAGTGAAAGTATATTTGTGGCGTGCCCCCCGGGTGGAAGTGTCTGGGGAGGGCTCACGCAAACGGATATTATGACACGTGCAAACATCTTCGTATGGGTACCTGTGTGTTTTGTTAAATCATTGTTGCAGTTCGTAGTGTTGTCGTAATTCGCATTAATTTCGATGTTGTTTGTGAGTGTAAGAACAAGAACAAGAACAAGAACAAGAACAACATTTATTGTCGAGGGGCCCATTGGGGCCAAAGGACACATAGGGATCGGACTTAACTATCATGTACATTACTTTTTATCATTCTTTAAGCTCGTTCAATCCACACGGAATTTTGCACTTTTCTGTCGGCAGTAAGTCAGTTCATCGTTCATCGCGCGGCGTCTGTGTTCGTGCAGTCCCGTCCGTATTATTCCTGTGAGCGCCGGTGAATTTCGTGTGGTCCGTGGCTCCGTCCGGTCTCGTAGTCTCCGACGGTCCGGGGCGTGAAAAAAGAAGAGAGAGGAATACGCAGTATCAATGCTGTTTGGTCGTTACGTTTCTCTCCCTTACGGAGAAGCAATCAAATACAAACTTTGCTAGAGTGCATTGTGCATCCTTTCTTACTAGAAGTTGGCTTGGCTTATGGCAGTCTGTACTTGTACCTAGCTGGGTTCTGAGCTGATTATATAAACTACAATCGTCTAGCATGTGAATTTCGTCCTCTACTACTCCACACGCGCGACATAGTCTATGTTCCCGGGGTGTGTTTGTATACCTGCCTCTTTCTACTTCTAACATGTGGGCACTTACTCGCAACTTCGTTAGGGCTTGTTTGTGTTCTCGTATTTTTGTGTAAATAAGATAGCTTTGTATTCCGTATTTATCAGTTGTTTTGTTATAGAATGTCAGTCTAGATGTGTTGTTCTGCTTAATTTTGTTCCAGTATTTAATGTACTGCTCTTCTAGTTTTCTATGGAGGGCTGTTTTAAGTGAAGTTCCCCTGAATGTACACTGGTTATCCCACACGTGGCGAAAGCCCCGTGAGCAAAGAATTTGTCTTGTGAAAGCGACCCACGGGGCGGTGGTCTCGAGCTGTTCGTGATACGCCTGTTTGAGGTAGGAGGTGCTGTCAGAGTTTAGCATGTGAAGCCAAAAACCTATCACTTGGACCGATACTCTGATGCTCACAGGGAACTGTCCGATCTCAGCTAGGGCCGGAATATTCATAGTTTTTTTGTGGATGCCTAAGATGGACTTAGCAAATTTCAGTTGGATGCACTCGTGAGGCATTTGTCCCTTCATGCAGTAATCGAAGAGGTCACTCAGGTCACTGTCCATATTATTTGCTTTTAGTGTGAAAGGGAACCATACTTCTGATGCATATGTTGCGACAGGGACCACTAGAGAGTCAAACAGTTGCATTATCGTTTTAGTATATAGGTTTTGTTTGTATAATGAGCGTTTAAGGGTATGAGCGGCTTTGCTGGCTTGTCTACCAAGGTGGTCTTGTGCTGATGTAAAGCTACCTGTGTTATTGAGCATTACCCCCAGGTACTTGTATGTATCCACTGTTTCTATTAAATCGTTCCCATACCTAAATACGGTCGGTACTTTTGGTGCTGCTCGTGCGAACACAATTATCTTTGTTTTATTTTTATTGACCGTCAGGTCCCAGTCTTCACAGTATTTATGTAGTTTATTTAATTTGTTCTGCAGGCCAGCTTTTGTAGTGGACAGAACCCTAGATCGTCTGCGTACAGTAAGCACGGTAATTCCGTACCTGCCGTACTGTTAACGGTTGGGGAGTCTTCATCCTTTAAGCAATTTGGGAGGTCGTTGATGAAAATATTGAACAGAGTAGGGCTTAGATTATTTCCTTGTTGCACCCCCTTTTTTAAAGGTATGTCTTCTGTGTACCCGCCGAGTACTTTCGTGCACACAGTTGACTGACTATACATGTTTCTGATTACTTTGTAGCAGAGCCCGCCAATGCCTAGGTCTTGGAGTTTCAATAACATAGCGTCATGCCACACGCTGTCAAAAGCTTTTTGCATATCCACAAAGCAGCAGTATAGTCTGCCGTTTGGGGACTTTAGGTATTTATCGACTATGTGTTTGAGCACGAATATTTGGTCTGTGGTCCTTTGCGTTTTTCTGAATCCTGCCTGTTCTGGGGCGTAAAATTTGTTTTGTTCTAGGTAGTTGACTATTCTCTCGTTGATGACCTGGCAAAACAGCTTACTAAGTGCGCTTGTGAGAGTTATGCCTCGGTAGTTATTTGGGTCAGTCGCGTCTCCGCCTTTATATAGTGGGATACTGACACCTGTTTTCCACGAGGGCGGGTAGTGCCCTGAGGTTAGGATGGCGTTGAAGCAAGCTCTCAAGCTGTTGATAGTGTAGGGCAGGCTGGTCTTTATCATTTCGTTGGAGATGCCGTCCTTGCCTCCTGCCTTTTTCATTTTTAGATGTTTGACAGCTGTTTCTATTTCTATGTTGGCGATTAGGAAATCTAAGCTATTGAAACATGGTTCTTTCTCTCTGAGCTCCAGTTTAGCTTCTACCTCTCGTTTTCTCTCCTCTTTAACGTCAACCTCTCTAGCTACTATGTTCTCTAGGTGGCTTAGCCATTTTGCAGCGCTAACTATTGTTTTTCCTGCGCCTACTGGGGTATCTACGTTTTTTAGTTCTCTTACTGCTGCCCAGATTGCATTTGGGTCTTTTTCTATTGCTTCGTTAAGGGTATCCACTAGTTTTCTTTTGTACTCGGCTTTTGTCTTCTTGATGAATTTATTATAGGTTTTCCTCTTACTGAAATATTTGGATTTTAGTTCGGAGTTGCCTGGATTTCTATTTATTGCGTTGAGCAGAGATTTCAGGTCTTTTCTCATTCCTATGCAGCCACGACTGAACCATTTCTTTGTTGTCTTTTTCCTCCTGTGTTTACGGAGAGAACCGGGCCGCGGTTTCTGTCTCAGTGACAGCTCCGCGGCCCCGATCAGCGCCCTTGAGAGGCATTTTACCATATCCTCTATTTTATCTGCGTTATGGCTAGAATGGTCTGTATTGTTTGTGACGTCGTCTAGTAGTGCTTGTACCTCGGCTGACAGGAACGCGCGCGCATAGTTATCCGCTGAGTCTTTATCCCATATGTATTGTTTAGCCGTGTCTGTTTGTGCCTTGTAGTTGCTGGGGGTTTGTGCTATGTTGCTATCGCGCTTGTTTTTGTTCTTCAACGTCGCGTATATCCCGAGTTCTACCGGGCAGTGGTCGGAGTACGGTGTTAGGTCTTTAACAGTAAGCTTCACTACGTCCACCGAGAGCTGCTGGCTGCAGACAAAATAGTCAACAACGCTGCTCCCCTGTGGCGTGTGACATGTGAATTTACCTGTCAATTCGCCAAGGGTCCGGCCGTTTAGGATGAAGAGGTTGTTATCCAGACATATATTCGTTAGCCGTCTGCCGTACTTGTGGACCGTGGCGTCCACGGATGTTCTGGCCTGTATGTTATCGAACTGGTAGTGTTCCGGCAGATGGTTTTGGTTTCCTACGCTGTCTAGGTGGATGAAGTCGGCATGCGAACCTGTCCTGGCGTTACTGACAATCTCCGCAGATTATAATGTTGCCGGATGACGAGAAGTAATCAATATCCTGCTGTAGTTTATCCCAGATAGCCGCGGTATGGTCTCTGCCCTATGTGGAGTTTTCGGAGGGGATGTATACACTGCCGATGTATAGTGTCTCGCGTGTTTCGTCCGTTTTAATTTGGAGCCAAACAATGTCGCTGTTGCTACAGGGCAGGCATTTGACGCTCTCTCGAAGGCTTTCTTTGATCAGTACTAGTATGCCGCCCGAGGCTTTGTGTGATCTTCCCCTTTTTTGTCTGTGGAATGATATAGCGCTTGAGAATCCCGGAACGGACGTTTCACAACTATCGTCTTGGTGGGTTTCTTGTAGGAATATTATGTCATATCTTTCAAGTCTTCTGGTTACTGCGGGTTCTACGAGTTTGTTTATTCTTAGTCCGTCTATTGTCTCCTTTAGCCCCTTAATTCCATGACAGAATCTGAAGGTACTTTAGTGTCATATATCCTATGCAGCATACAGTGCATCTACAAGTAATCGAAGGGTTACAAAGCATAAAATTCTCGTAGTAGCTTACAAAACGAGTCACAGAGACATCCGTAGAATATGGTATGAAATTAAGTAATAGATGTGGGTTACGATGAGTGAGTAAGTGTAAACATTGGTAATATGTAAGGTAAACAAAGATATTCGCTGTAGTTGCTTACCTTTATATAATGATCATACTTCTCAGTAGGTTAGTAAGCATTAGTAAGTTAGTATATCAAAATGAAATGGTAGCGGTAAACAACGTGAGATGGAGTATGTATCTATACAGACCTGACAGGTAGGTTGTTTATCGCCTGTAGAAACTCTCTCGGTCGTCCCGCCGGCCTCTGTAGCCGTTGCGTCCTGGAGGCTCCTGGTACCTGGAGTTCTGCCGGTCGTCAGCGTAGTGCTGTCGCGGTCGTTCCTGGTAGGTGGTCTCGGCCCAACGGTCGTCGTAGTTGAGATCTCTTTGGTTGTAGCGCTCCCCCTCCTGTTTGTAGTGGCTGTCGTAGCGGCGGTGGCGTGGAAGGGGCCTGTACTGTCGTGGTCCCCAGTGTCGTGGCTTGGCGTAGTGTCGTCGGTCGTTGTTGGGCTGGTGTCGCTCTTCGTGCTGGTTTTGCTGGTTATGCTGCTTCTCCTCCTGCTGCTGCTGCTGGCTGGCTGGCTGGTGGTTCCTGCTTCGGCGTCGCTTCTCTTTCGGGGTGTGCCACAGCCGGGACTTGAGGTGGCGGCCGATGTTGGCCGCTAGCAGACTGGCCCCACTTTCTGACAGGTGGATGGGGCCGTCATACAGGTTCCTCCTTCCCGCCAAGTTCTCGTGGCTGAGGAAGGAGACCCTGTCGTTGCCGTGAAGCCCTGCAAATACCAAGGCGTTGAATAGCTCCCTCTTGGCTTGCAGGTCAGAGCGGTTGGTCGGCACTACCCTTGAGATGACGATAGCGCTGCGGGGGTGCCGGTCCATGAGGTCGAGAGTGGCCGCTACGAGTTTGGAGCTGGCATCCTCCGCACTCTCCGTCTTAAGGTTCTTGATGTCAGTGTGGAGCAGAACCGCCTCCGGTTCACACTGGCTGGCACTGTTGACGGCGACGTTCTGGAGCTGTTCGGTGGTGTAGACCCTCTCTTTAATGACCTTCAGGCCGTAAGAGCGGCCAAGGCGGTCAGAGTCGATCCTGTTCAGCACAGAGTCGTGCAGAATCCAGACGATCGGCGCGGGGTTGTTGTCGATCCACTCCGCTGTCTTCCCTTTAGACCCAATGCTGTCTTCGCTGCTCTCGCTGCTGGTGGTGTTACCGCTGCCGGCGCTGAGGTGGCGTGTGCGCTCCGCTGGGGGCTGGTTGTTGTCGGGGGTCACGGGGGCGCGGGGGAGGTTAAGTTGCGAGGGCTCATTTTGGTCGGACAGCATGAGCGAAGGGGCGTAAGGTTTGTGGCTGATGTCACGGCTGGCTAACCTCGCCTCTAGGGAAGAGATGGTAGCCTTACTCTCCTCATGTGAGGTTTGTAAGGTGGCCACCTGTGTTGCGAGGTTGCCGAGCGCCCCTTCCAAGTTACGCAGCAGGTCGCACGTAGTCTTTGTGTTGGCAGTCAGGGCTGACATCTCGGCCGTGTGCTGCGTGGCAGGGGGTTGTTGACTGTGTGCGCCCGGGGTGGCTATCAAAATGGCCGCCTCGACCTCTTCTTGTGTGCGGTCGTCCATGATGACTTTTGCACATTGCTCGCATGTAAATCTTCGTGAGGATTTCAGGAAGATACACATCTGGTACATGGGAAGCTTTGTACATGTAAGGTGTACCTTTCTCTTGCAATCTACGCAGGTAAGTGCACGTTCTTCTGTGTTGTTGCCGCGGAAACATGGTGGATCATCAGGCTGTGCGGTGGTGGTCGTAGAATTTCGATGGTCCGGCGGTGATGGTGTTACCGGTGATGTTGGTAGTGGAGCAGCGTCTTTCTCCTTTTCTTCTGTGTCTCGGCATCTTGTTCCGTCTTCGCCGTAGATTGGAGCGGCCGGGTAGCCACCTTGTCGCATTTCCGCGTGGGCCTCCGCCATTGTTGAAAAGCCCTTAAAGCTCGCTCCACGATACCCGTTGACTGATTGGGAGGCGTGCGACCAATTCAGGTAGATTCCGATCTTTCTTCCAACCGTCACTGCATATATCTTCTTTGTAGCTTTTTTCCCCGGCATTATATGGTCATTCTCGCTTTTATGCTGCTTAAACCCTTCGAAAACTTGAGAGCACTGAGCCGGGATAGCGTGGTTGAGATAGCGTGGTCTACTCAGTCGCCATATTGGATCATATTGTAATGTAGCTTTGCCTGTTATTATATGTCAGTATATGTAGCAAGGACAGATTGGAAGAAAGGCCTGTGCGCCTAATATCTCAATCCTTGATAAATAAAGTTTCAGTCAGTCAGTCAGTCAGTCTGGGAGAGAGAGAGAGAGAGAGAGAGAGAGAGAGAGAGAGAGAGAGAGAGAGAGAGAGAGAGAGAGAGAGAGAGAGAGAGAGAGAGAGAGAGAGAGAGAGCGAGCGAGCGAGCGAGAGAGAGAGAGAGAGAGAGAGAGAGAGAGAGAGAGAGAGAGAGAGAGAGAGAGAGAGAGAGAGAGAGAGAGAGAGAGAGAGAGATGATGATGATGAAACGTTTTTATAGCAATGCCTATCTTCCAAACTGTCCTGCTACTCTACACATATAAAATACATAAGACGATACAGCAAAAGATAAAATATATATAAGTACCCATACCCCCCCCCCCCCCCACCATCAGAAAGAAAAAAATAAAAAATAACAAAAATAAAATACAAAAAGAATTAAAACAATATATGTACGTGTATGAACCTGACATGTTAATGCAGACAGTCAAACTATTACATAATCTGCAGCAATCTGCTGTGCTGGAGCAACATACTAAACAGAAAAATAGGACATTCACATCGACAGCAAATATTTATGGACGCGAGCTCTGAAGATAGATAACTTTGAAATAGACTTTAAATGCGAGGGCAAGTTATTCCATGACTTAGCACCGGAAAATGATATGCTAGATTTGAAGATGTCGATTCTCGGTTTTGGGAGATGGAGTAAGCTGTTCCTCGTGTTCTCTCTATTTGTGTGGGAAAACAGCTCACGGAGATAGGGAGGGGCGGCATTGTTTAGAATTTTTTGCACAAGTAAGCATCTATTAAGTTCCAATTGTTTACTGAGTGGTAGAATATTAAGGGCCTTCAGTCTTTCATCAGTAGAGAGAGAGAGAGAGAGAGAGAGAGAGAGAGAGAGAGAGAGAGAGAGAGAGAGAGAGAGAGAGAGAGAGAGAGAGAGAGAGAGAGAGAGAGAGAGAGAGAGAGAATCAATGAATCTTTATTTTACAACGGTAAAGATATTAACAATGCCAGAGGCAATGCCATTTTTCAAATCTGCCGTTGCTACATCTACAGACAAACACAACAATTACATTGCATTAATACATGTATGTGAGCAACGCCTACGGGTGTGTTGGGGGAGGGGGAACAATGGTAAGGGGAAAAAAACCCGCAGCAGCACTATACATACACAGCAGTAGAATGGGTACTTACTAACAATGATATCTACGTATAGAAAGCAAAGCGTGCAGACAGTTATGGATGCGAAGATAAATGTTTAAAAACACTTTTCTTGAAACCTGATACCGTTGGAGTGGTCTTTATGTGGGGGTGGAAGTGAATTCCACAAAGTCGCCCCCGAGAATGCTAGACTGGTTTTAAATAAGTCTATTCTGGTTTTGGGTACTACATACATGCTTTTTGTAACGCCATAGCGGGACTGTGACCGGACTAGCAGATGGGTTAGATATTCCGGAGTGGTGTCATTCCGAATCTTGAACGGGAGAACACCTTTGTTGAATGCAAAATGATTCTTGAGAGAAAGAAGTCCCGCTTTGTGAATCTTATCATCCGTTGTCAAAGTAGGATCAGGTAAAATTAATTTCGCTGCTCTTCTGTGTAAGGAGTTCAGTCTTTTTAAATGTACATCTCTGCAGCCATCCCACACCGTCGAAGCATAATTAATGTGGGACTGAATATGTGCATAATAAAATAATTTCCTTGTTTCAAAGTCAGTGAAGTGCTTCAGTTTGGACAGCATGCAAATGTTTCTTGAAACAGTTTCACACAATTTATGTGTGTGTGCCTGCCACTTGAGCTGATCATCTATGATAATTCCAAGAAGGCGGTGTTCAGACACTTGCTCAATAGAATTGCCCTCGAAAGACAAATCAAGGGAAAGGGGGGTTAGTTGGTGTTTTGGGCGTGTCGCAACTACCATTGTACAACAAACCAAGGGGAATTACTCAGCGCTGGACAGACGAACAGTTAGATCCCCTGCCCCCCGCCTATCAGGCACCCATTCGCCAGCCCACAGAGAAATACGCAGGTATAGAACAAGACGATCATCTACATACCTACATAAGGGATGTAGATGATCGTCTTGTTCTATACCTGTGTATTTCTTTGTGGGCTGGCGAATGGGTGCCTGATAGGCGGGGGGCAGGGGATCTAACTGTTCGTCTGTCCAGCGCTGAGTAATTCCCCTTGGTTTGTTGTACAATGGTCGACTTAGCTGAAATTATCTTCCCCTGCCGCCGTTTGGTGGCGCTGGGTGCACAAGGGGCTTCCTCAGCGCGAGTTGTAAACAGAGTGTATGCACCGAGGCCGGCTGTACTTCATCGATAGTACGGAAGCGAAAACAATGCCTGGAGGATGTTGCTGTGTGTATGGCTGCTCAAATCGAATGGGACATCAGTTTCCCAAGGAAATAATCCGACGGAAAAAGTGGATCATCGCTATCAGAAGAGAGAATTTCGAACCGACTGCCAGCAGTATCGTCTGCAGAAGTCACTTCGTAGATGACGACTATCACGTCTCCGAGTACAATCAGGCGGGTAAGTAAAACATAATACCTGTATGCATTTCCTAATATAAAAAAATAAATATAAAAACACGTGTGTGTATTGTAATGAAATTCTAAGTTAATGCAGTAGACATGCATTATGCAAGTGTTTGTGACCGATAGTAAGTGGCTGTTTGGCTCATGCATGATTTTAATCATGACCATCAGAGTACAGCTCTGTACCATTGCCAGTAATCCTACAGTGTTACAAGGCACACCACAATATCTGTAGCTTATTTATTCACTATCTTAATATGGTATCCACAGCTTGTGTTGTGATTCAGTTGTGTGGGTGTGGCACTGAGAGGTGTAGGACGTGTGGGTGACCTTGATTTTACATGAATTTGTGATAATTTATTACAGGTATATAATTATCAGTATCAACCGGTGACAGAGAAATCTCGTGAGACATACCTGTCTGTTGATGTCATTAGGGCCTCAGATGAATTGCGCATTGAGTTATATTATAAATAAGAGAAATGCGCCATATAAATACCATGTATTATTATTTATACAAAATTATGTTTGACAGGTACAAAGAGGCAGCGCAGAGTCTTGAAGGTGACAGCTGTGCCCAGTGTCTTCGTATGGACCAAGACCAAAACCAAGGCGCAGCTTGGCAGAGCAGGAAGGCAGAAGAGAAAACAGGAAGAAGAGGTGAACTCCACAGCAAAAAGGTGGGCTATCAGAAATCTGATGACTGCTGAAGACCAGGGAAATGATGAAAAACAAATACAGGAAGAACAGAACTATTTCTATTCAGATGCAGACCTGCATGTTGCTGCAGTTGAACAAATTGCCACGACAGCTGAGGACTTACAGGAAGAAACCAGTGTAGCAGTGGAACAGGTTGTAGAAGAAACTGTCACAACAGCAAATGAGGTTAGGGACAGTAACCCCAATAAGAATATTGATCCTGCTGCACACATAGACAGTGCCTCATGTTCAGCCAGATTTTTGTTCCCTCTGACTAATGTGAAAGATCATGCACAGACAGTTTCTCTGTCACCGGTTGATACTGATGAAACTAAGAAACAAACGCCCATTTTATCTCGTGAGCCATACCTGTCTGTTGATGTCATTAGGGCCTCAGATGAACTTGTACACTTTTACACAGGGTTGGAGAATTTCAGCGTGTTCATGGCAGCATTTTGGTCCTTAGGTGACAACGTTAATTACCTGCAGTATGCCTACAGCCAGCGTTGTGATTGTCTGTCACGCGATAACCAGTTTTTACTGATGGTTGTGAAACTGAGGCGCCATTACCCACATTTTGAACTGGCACGGATGTTTGGTGTGTCAGTTTTCACTGTACAAAATGTGTTTGTAACATGGATTAACTTTTGTCACCTGCAGTGGAGTGAAATTAACTGGTGGCCAGATCGCAGTCTAGTCCGCTACTATTGCCCTGCAGACTTCAAGAGGAAGTTTCCAAGCACAAGAGTGGTGGTTGATGCTACAGAAGTCAGAGTGAAGCAGCCATCAAACCCAAGGTCACAGAGGGCTAGCTTCTCTCACTACAAACACTCCAACACAGTGAAAGTGTTGATTGGAGTCACACCAGGTGGCCTTACATCATACATTTCACAAGCTTATGGAGGCTCCGCCAGTGATAGACAAATAGTTGAGCGCAGCCCCCTAACCCATTTGTGTGAGCCAGGTGACTCCATCATGGCGGATAAGGGGTTTGACGTCCAGGACATATTTGCATGCAGAGATGTGCGCATTAACATTCCAGCATTTTTTAAGAAGAAGAACAGGCTTGCACCCTCCACTTTACAGAACGACAGAAAAATCTCGAGCAAGCGTGTGCACGTGGAGAGAATCATCGGTATGGCAAAAGTGTACACAATCTGCCAGCACAGACTGAACATTCTAGAGACTAAGCTCTCCATCCAGATCATAAGTGTGTGCTTCTTTCTGTGCAATTTCAGAAAGACAGTGATTAGTAGGTTTGCTTGATGTTTGTGACTATACCTGATGTGACTTTTGAAAAAGCGTTGTAGAACCTTGCAGTGTACTGCACACTCCACTCATGTTATACTTATAAACTAGTCATGTCTGCATTGTGTTTACTAAAGAGACCACAATATTTATTGTTTGCCGAGTGAAAGCCTTAAAGTGAGTAACTTATCCTTGTTACATTTCATAATCTGAAGTTTCAGATTCTTTGGTGCAGCTTCGCATTCACAATCTAATAAGCTAACCTTTCAGATTATTAGCAAGATCACGCTGCCAATCTAAAAGTAACTTGTTAGATTTTGAGTGTGAAGCTGTGGTGTGTGGATTTCCATTTGTTACATTTTCCATTTGTTACACGACACCACAGGTCAAACGCACTGCAAAACTAATGTGCATGTCAAAAGTCCAAATAATCTGAAGGCAATATAACACTTTAACTTGGATAGGACTTTGAAGGAAAACATCTTCATGAGAGCCAAACAACTGTGGAACTGATTTTGCAGCGAACTGATGCACATTACGAGTCTGACCTATAATGGCGGTCAACAGGGAATCTGACAATAATACTGTACTTGTACACGCTGACAGTGCATACATATTTTGACACAAGATTTGTTTTTCCAGACAGGTCGATTGACCATGACAGCTCATAGGTAGTGCCTGACTAGCTTGGTGCCATGGTTATCTAACACTACCCTTGAACTGTCATGGTTGATCCATCTCATATAACTGGCACATAGCTATAGTATATGTTGACACCTCAAAAGTTTGGAAATGTGACCATGACTCTAAATGGGTTAAAATTAGACATTACAAACAGTTGTAACTTGCATGCACTCACACATGTACAACACATGAAGTTCAGGTGAACCTGAATACTGTTTCCTTTATTACTATTCAGATCTAGATACACAGTACACATTGCCTTTATGTTTCAGGTACACGTTTTAGTTGATCAGTATTTTAGGACAGTGACATTGCAGCAGCCTTCAGTGCCTTTAAGATTTGGCACCAACAACAACAGTACCACAAAGAATAACCCAAAGAAAAAAGCCCAGCTGTCATTTACTTTCGCCATGCAATGACATGTAGTGAACTGTATGTTTTTCTATTCTCCCAAAAACTTTTTACCCGAAGGTGAAATTAATAATTTGTGTTGTGACTGTCTTTAAGTTTAATTTCTAAGGGTGCTTCTTTGTTAGTTGGGTTATTCATTGCATTTTCATGGCCTAAGTTATAAACAACAGCACTGCCGTGCAAGGCTAAGAGTAAAAACATCTAAAAGGTGTCAGTACATAGATCTGTATTTCACTTCGGTGGTAAACAATAATACCCTCAAATTAAAAATGCCCACCTAGCACCAGCAGTCTACAGCTGGAGATGAACCAACAATCATAATGCATTGTAATTCAAGGTTAGCTGGCACCAGGTGCTACCCTTGAGCTATCATGCTTGATCTATCTGCAGCTGATACACGATCATCACAGACATAAAGTGACACATTTGGAAAAGCTGCCTTGGGGCTAAATGGGTTAACCCATGCAGCCCCAACAGACCAAAGCAAAAGATGCATCAGCCATGATATTTCAAGAGTGTCTGTATAGTTAGCTTGGAAAAGAGCTAAGTTGGCACTACACGTTAGCTAGCTTGTGCACAGTCAAAATGCGACACCTCCAAGCTCAAATAATTTTGAAATGCAGCCTTGAGGCTAAAAGAATTAACCTTTGCGTGTTAGTAGCGGTTTTAGTCACATGATTTATACAGGAATCGTCGCTAAAACCGCTACCGACATGCAAAAGGTTAACACTGGCAAACTGACTTGACGAACATGCAAATCTATGTATCTCCGTTGTCACTGTCTTCCACAGCTGTATATGTTCTGAACAAATGCATCTCAAGCAGAGCATCCATGAAATACCTGTCATAGAAAGCCTTCAGTTTTGTCACCATTGTCTGAATGAAGGCATTGTCTCTGGCAATGTTCAGGACAACAACATTCCTGAAGGAGTACACAACAAAATATGCATTCTGTGCTCCTGCACACAGCATCTGTCCTTGAACCTGATAGTGGTAGTCATGATTTTGCTTCAGCTTCATGATACCATCTTCTTCTCCCAGGTATGGCACAGTTTTGCTTGACACCACCTGGTCTCTCATAGTGTATGGGCACTTTACCTCCACCACAGAAGCTGTCCCATCCGCTTCAATCACCAGAGCTTCTGGAACCACCAAGATATGGATGATGCTCGCAGACAGACACCACATGTCTGCTTTTTTTTCCCACACTGCTCCTCAAACTTCTTCAGTGCTACCTGCTCATACTTTGTACCATGTGTCACTGATGCTAACTTAACCTGGGGCAAAACATGTCAGGCTATCTGCAAATTTGACTGCATCAGTCCTGTCAGTCATTTTGCAGATTCTGCCGAAGGAAGATGACTGCAGCCTTTTTGTCCTCTCCACTGCCCACTGCTGGTTGGATGACTGCCCTCTGGTCTTTACTTCTAGCTTCTCTCTCTCTGCTTGGTCCAGGCCTGTCACACCCAGTCCCTTTAGGCATGTGTCAATAGTGGTTCCAATGGGGAAGCAATAATTGTGGTCATGAAGGGTTCCCCGGATATTGGCAGGAGGGAAGAGGTGAGAGACTGGCCTCTCCACTACAGTGGGACAAGCCTTCCACACATTAAAAAAGTGGCTTGCGTAGCTCTGCGTATTTCTCCGCTCCAGCGGCCATGGGTCAAAAACAGTCGCATCACCAAATAGGAGTTTCAGGTCATTTGCTTTTACTGGTGAGCCGCCATGCGGACGCTTAACAGCATGAAATCTCTGCAGCTTCATTGTGCAAGTTTCTGCCACTTTCAGTTCTCCTTCAGCTGCACACACACTTAGTCCATGCATCACCGCAACTGCATGTTTGCAGTGTGCAGCTGGCCCCATTCCAGCAGCACACTCGCACTGTGCAGCACAAATTATGCCATTTTTATCAAGTTCAATGTCTACAATGTATGTCACACCTGACTTCATCTGCGCCTGGCACTTGGCTCTCACAAAAAAGTACCTTCTTGAACAGGTGCCCAGCGACAGAAGCTAAGGTACCGCTCCTGGTACAGACTCCTAGCTTTCTTGGTCACTTTGGCATCAACTGTGCCGAGGTAGATGCTGACAGCGCCTTCCGTGACCGGTGGCAGCGGAGAGTCCAGGTTAATGTCACGGTAAACATCAGCCTCTGGGGTAGAAAGGTTGAACTCTGGTTCCAGGGAAGATGGTTGACCAACGTTTCGGTTTCGTTCGTATGCTTCAAGCCTAACAACAGAGAGAAAGAGACCAAATAAATGTTTTGAACTATTGTCATTACAGTGCTTAACAACAAAATAATAGAGTAATACATCATGAGCTTTTCTGCTAGTTTTGCAATAGAAAGTGTACCATGCAGACCTACACTGCACATAAACTCAACAGGCCATAGCTGAGATGGCACTGCTGATCAAAGGTGATCAATAGTATTATTATTGGATCGTCCGTCAATGCTCGCCGCCGCTGCTACTAGTGCTAGCAAACTATGATTAGTTCCTTCTAATCTAAAATGTGAAAATAATTTAAGAAATAGATACTTTACGGAAAATTCATAGCATGCACACAGTTTTCGCAAAAAGTTATCAAGTTGCTCGAATCTCCACGTGCGATCAAAACAATCTTTTGTGCTCATGCAACATGGACAGAATTTTCGTCTTACCTCTCAACCAGATCCTGCTTGCGTCCGTCAACTTTGGCCCCTCGAATCCTGCACTCGTTGCGGAGTTCAGAAAGCTTCATTTCTCCGAATTTTTCCATTTTTTTCGACGTATAATCTGCTCTACTCTTTGCTCTCGTTCCTATGTCCGCTAGTACTGTGAGAAAGATGGGAAGCCCCTTACGCGTACAGCGCCACCAAACGAGTGCCAGGGGAGGCAACGCGAGACAAAGCGCCAAAAGTCGCTCATTCTGCCAGCGCTAGCCTCACCTATCTGGTTTGTGAGCAACTACCATTGACTTAGTTTTTGCTGGATGGATACTCATTATGTTCACACCAGGCGGACACCTCATCAAGGCTCTGCTGTAGGTTTGAGAGAGAGAGAGAGAGAGAGAGAGAGAGAGAGAGAGAGAGAGAGAGAGAGAGAGAGAGAGAGAGAGAGAGAGAGAGAGAGAGAGAGAATCAATGAAACTTTATTTTACAACGGTTTAGGCATTGACATCGTCATCGACACAGCCATTTTACAAACCTGCCGTTGCTAACAACTACAAGACTAACTACAAATACACATACATATAAGTAAACATAATACTTGCAAACAGATGACAACACTGTTCACATAGACAGACATACTCATAGACTCACATACACCCCCCCCCCCCCCCGCCCCCGCCCCCCTTCGCACATAGACAGAGCTAAGTAGTCCAAATGATAAATGAAAAGGATAACAGACTTAAGGTTGTATACTATACCTACATTTTTTAATTGAAAACTGCCGCTTATAGGGTTTTTTGAGAGCCTTATTGAGTCTGGAGGCTATTGCCACCCTGAAAGACCCATGGTCCCGGGCATATTTGTAAGTTTGAGCCTTTTGCGTGACCTACCCCATGTGCGAAAACACGCAAAATAGCTGATTTCAGAACACAATAAAAATTTATCGAATACTGTGTTAAAATGATAAAGAAACATTTCGGTCACTTCATAAAGTATGTTAGTATTTTCTCGTAAAAAAAGTGTGTTCTGATAATTGGAATTCTAACTGTAATCGTGAAAAGTTTATGTTGTAAATTCGCAAATTGCCCGGATGTTATCAATAACATTACAAGTGTTTGCAATGTTGGGCAATTGCTCAGGCCCTATTTATTCGATAAAATCGTACTTTAGATCATATCACACACATTATTTATGGAAAAATGAGGGGGTCCCGCGCAAAAATTTGCACTTTGGGTCGTTTGCGAGTGCGTTTTCAAAAAGGGATACAAGCGATGTCTGACTTCCGGCAGATCGTATCTCCGCCGTAGCCGTCCCAAGCCCGCATGAGAAAGGAGGAAATCAACTACCAAACCAACAAGTATAACCTACGCCCAAACTGTTGCAAACTACTAGTCTTCGATCACTATTAGTGACAGTGGGAAAGTAAACTGGAACAAGCAACAACGGGAGATACGGGATGAGAAGGTTTATCTATAAGTAATTAAATGCACCAACTATCACTTAGTAGTTGAGTTACTGCAGTGGTAACATACTCTTTTTTGCCACGCAGGTAACCAGGGTTCAATCCCCGTAGATATATATAGATATATATATATATATATATATGTGTTCTTTTTTTTATGTAAAATATGCGATTATCATCACCGTTGTAATGTGGATGTTAAACCATGAACCAACCAACAAACCACTTTCAGTCTTGGATAAGAATCCATACTGGTTACCTCGGTACATTTGTTCATTTAATTTTTTTCAGCCAGGCATTGTGAGCATGTTTACATTCATTCAATCATTCACAGATTCACTGATGAAAAAGCACACCAAAGAGTGTTGTCACAGAGTGTTTTTTTTTTAATTTTTCTGGCATCATCTACAAACATTAATTAATGAATAATGTGAATTTGTTTTAATATACCTGCTGCAAGCAATGCTACATGCTCCTTTGGTGTATCCGTGAAAGCAGGTCGGTGAACATCTCTGGTTGAAAGATGTTTGTGAACAGATTGGTAGTGGATGTACCTATGTCTCCAGCTGAATCTCAGTTTCCCAGCAGTTTTTGGTTACAAATTATAAGGAAACAAAACAAATGTCACATGTTTCAATATGCCCCGTTATGTTTGCACATGATCATTGTGATTAAAGAATAATATCTTTGTTTATTTTCAAAAGAAATGCTGTATTTGCAGACATTCATTTAAAGTATACATGTACAGTCAAGTATGTTGAAAGCATATTAGGCTACAATGCACATAGGCACCCATACAAAAGTAACTACCTCAAATACAAAATGTTAAATGTTTAGGGCTTAACATCTTTTGTCCATAAGGTGATTTCAAAGATGGGTCACAGAAATAGGGTCTGAACAAATTTTGACCCAAGCTGTATTCGAACCCAGGACCTTTGGGATGAGAGTCAAACACACTACCACCGAGCCACCCAGCTCCCCCTCAAAATACAGCTTTATAATAATAATAAGCGCATTAAATAGGCGCTTTATCCCAATTGAAAATCGGCTCAAAGCGCCGCCGCGAACTGAACCCAACAAGCACGCTCACGTGAATCACGCGCATTCACTCACACACTGAACATAAACACAGAACTTTCACGTGGTGCTAAGGGCAAGCTCAAGCGAGCTACTGTAGTTTTTGGAAATTCAAAATCGTTTGTATTTGAAATTTGATTAAGTGGACTGAAACTGATACGCTTTACTGTGGAACAACATATTTCAACTACATTATTCACATTTACATTGACAAAGTGCTGACTTTATACAAGCTAGTGGGTGGAGAACAGTGGAGCTGAAGTCATTTTCAGTTGTGTGCATGCCAACCGAGACTGACACCGGCAACCACTTGCTCATGAGGTATTTATTTGGGAGCCAACTACACAGTATATAAAAGAAGGGGGATAGGAGAGAAGGAATGACAGACTTATCATTTAGAGCCTTTCACTACATATATTATTTCCCTCATATATATATAACACGAAGAGTTTTTGCATTCCCGGCTGACGGCCATCTTATTCTGTATTAAAATTTCACTGATGACACGGAATGCTTAACACAATATATATATATATATATATATATATATATATATATATATATATATATATATATATATATATATATATATATACATACATACATACATACATACATACATACATACATACATACATACATACATACATATATATATATATAGAGAGAGAGAGAGAGAGAGAGAGAGAGAGAGAGAGAGAGAGAGAGAGAGAGCGCATCACTGAAGTCCTGATATAACTCAACATTGCACATCCCACTACATTATAACAGTGAAATTCAGTGTCCAGCCACCACTACACTACACACATAACACATACTGTGCACAATGTTGGCATGAAAATCAAACAATACTGTTACCAGTACACACTCTGTCCCATTGCAGCACAACTAAGTGAAATGCAGTCTCATGCCCCATAACATATACTGCACAATGCTGATGTCAACATAAAATACCGTAACAACTGCATAACAAGGGTAAAATGCACTGTGTCACCTAGTCTGCATAATATAGGCATGCACACCAAACAATACTTTTACTGCTCTTGATACAAAGTCTGTGCAGTCGACCATATCACAACACTGCAAAATACATCAGTGCTACGCTGGCAGAGTGCCTACAATACAACCCGAAACGCTGAAGGTAAATTCTTTGTAAGGCACTGCAACACTAACCTGCTAAAGTTTTGTTTTTCTAAAAGAGTTGCCATTGTTTGGAATGAGTTACCAGTTTCATTAAAAAAAGCACCTAACATAAATTCTTTACAAACCAGATGGACGAATTACCAAAATTTAAAGAGTTTTTCTATTCATATGATGAATGATTTATAGGAAAATTTCATGAATAGCAGACTCATAAAGTAACTTAAGAAAGAAAGGACATTTGCAAAGGCCTCATGGCCTATTTTGTCCTCACACTACTACAGTCTGCACCATGCCGGCCATTAATATAAGCAATACTCTTCAAAAACTCAACATGGTGCAGGCTATCGTGTCACAACTGATTGCACATTGCATAGCAGCCACCACACACAACCTGGTACTGTGCACAATGTTGGCTTCAGTTTTACTTTGTTTATTTAATTTTGGACCTGCTGGGGGCATGAGAAAAATCACAAAAGAACTTACATGATTGCGCTCAAAAATTAACTACACATGTACACATGTTCCTTAGACAGCACAAATGACTTGTATGGACACAGATCATAGTTAGGTCATTCTGTTTGCTGGTATGTGTCATGTACAGTACGTCTGAAAAACGTGTGAAATGAACCATGTGATTAGCAATTCTGATACGATAAGTAAAGCTACACAGCTGAAAGTCAACGATTGACAGAGGAAGAAAAAACAATAAAACAAACAAACAAAGTACAGTACATATCATATGCCTATGATCAGTTATCACCCAACCACTGAAAACTGCTGTGACAGATGGAGGGTAATGCAAGAACTACATGGTCAACTCACTCTTTAGAAGTATTGCGATTTTCATTGAGCAAGTCCACATTTGGTATATTTTGAGCAGAGGGTTTGACATATATGTATATATATACTACATACCTACCCCCCCCCACCCCCCCCCCCCTTCCCCCCCACCCCCCGCTGCATTTCTATATTTTGGCACACCCCCTCTTCAGAAAGGACCCATGGGTGTTATACTCTGAGGCCAATGACCATTTTCAGAATGTATATCATTTATAATCATGCAAAGCGGAGCAGTCATAAGTTTTCTCCTTGTTTCACACCAACGCTGCAAAAAAATCTATCTGTACCACTGTTTCCTAACCCATAAGAGTCAGCTGTGGAGTACATATTTTGAATGACTGATGTATGCCAGTATTTCGGAACTTGTCACAAAAAAGACCTGTTTATATGCTGAAATGTCTTCGAAAAATGAACACATTGGCAGTAAAGGGTTTTTTCCCTGGATAATCAAAAACTAATACAAATTAAGCTGCGTTTCCAAATCGTGACATGACAGGAGAGTGCAGTAAGGCAAAGGCGTTTGCTGCATTGCGAAGGATGTGACTGTCCAAAACCTTGGCATTGTGGCCAGCATTGTGGATGGACAGCAAAATAACAGGACGTTTGCCCACAGGACAATCAGTTCACTTCCTTTGCCTTCCTGTCAGTTGGCCATCCCGGAGAGACGTACCCGCTGAACTCTTCTTCAATGTGGCTATTGCAACCTGCAAAAGATAATTTAGAATCAAAAAAAAGTTTTGAAATGCACATTATGCGTGCATATATATGTGTTTGCAAGTATTTTTACAAAGTACATACATGCATAATAATTATGACAGTATTCAGAGCAAGAACAAGAAAGACAATGAATGTTCTTATGGTTTACGTGTATGACCAATCCACATAATACGTCCAACCTGTGTGACCTTGCGTGAGGAGAAACAATTTGTGTCAAAATCTGACCATTTTTTACCCCTTTCTGGACCCCCCCCCCCTCCCCCCGTGACCCTGACCTTTGAAAGGTCACAGCAGTTGGTATGTTTAGAAAGATTGTACACAAAGTACCCTGGTGCCAAGTTGGACATCTGAGGCTTAAATAGTCTCTGAGGAAATACCAATGTTAAAGTTGCCCACAGATAACAGACAGTCGACGGATGACCCATTACAAACACTTAGTTTTGCTATCACACGTGAGCCACATATGAGACACAACTGAGCTTTAAATGACCACAATGGGTGTATAAATATATCTAGAATCAGCATCACAGTGTAACTTGCAGAAAATGTTTCATACAGGACACGTTTAACATATTGCTGTTTAGCAACAGTACACACTGGACCAAAA
Source organism: Semisulcospira habei (assembly GCA_036245525.1). Classification (NCBI taxonomy): domain Eukaryota; kingdom Metazoa; phylum Mollusca; class Gastropoda; family Semisulcospiridae; genus Semisulcospira; species Semisulcospira habei. Next base: position 72,838,627 of record BTPG01000008.1, read on the forward strand.
ACCCACCCCACCACCCCCACACTTTGGTACCGGTCTCTGGCCACTTTACAAATTTCAAATACAAGCGATCAAAAATCTCAGTAACTTCAGTGGCTGAACTGGCCCTTTGTCTGTCTTGTACTGTGTTTGTACTGTGTTTGTCTTAAATGGCGTAAATCCGTGTCTGTTTCGTGAGTGTGTGTGTTGGGTTTCAGGCGCGGCGCTTTGAGTCGATTTCCCCAAAATTGAGAAAAAGCGCCTATATAATAACGGTATTATTATTATTTATTATTAAAAGCTGGTATTCAGTGTTTTCTTGTCATTCTGTGTGCACTAAGTGCTTATTAAAGAAAATGACAGTATTTGCAGACTTGCACAAGCCTCTAGTTTCCAAATCAAATGCAATATGGTGCCACTTGTTGACAGCAAGTGATTTTAGCATTCGGTGTTGTAGAGAATGCTGGTACTGTACTACACCATCTTCAAAATGAAAGAAAGCATTACAGTATGGTGTGTTTATTCACACCAGTTGTGTTTTGTTATGAACCTGATTCTATTCACAAATCAGACGGTATGATTTACCTCGAGTCCAGGAGAATAGTTGATCTACTGGAACTGGCATTGCCTGCTTTCAGCTGTGACCTTCTCCTTTTGAGCAAACATGACCTGATTAGCTCCTGCCTCTTCTTGGTGTAGGCGTCATACTTCTGTGTTCTGTGCTTGTTTTGAAAGTATACCCTCTGGGTGCGACTCTGCAGTGCGACGTCAACAGCAGCATTGACCTGAAATGAAATACATGTTTATTAACGTGTTGTTTAGCAGCATGCCCTCTTGTCTTTATTGATTAAACTATGTCTAATCACTCGGTCATAATAAATTGGAAGTCTTGACTGGTATTGATTTTGAATGAGTCTGGCTAGTTCAGTATGTGTGACAATTTCGTATTCCAAAGAAATGTTAGAGATCTTATATGTTGCACTGAGATCAGATGATTTTATAACTTTGGAGTAGTCATTGAAAGTTAGTTCAAAACTCAGACGGTCATTCAGTGCCCCTTGATAATAAGGCAAATGTGCTGTTAGGATTTCAAACTCAAGTGGAATGTAAAATCTGGATCCATATTTTTCTGCTATAATAACTTCCTTGGCTACCCCAGTAGTTACCTTATCTCCAGCATCGATTCGAAGTTTACCAATATTATCAGACTGTATGCCTTGATAAATACGGTCTTCTCGTTCTTCTCTTGTGAGCCAAAGATCTTTGTAACAGTAAAATACATCGGAATCATCAAGACTAAACACTTCCTGTCCTTCAAGTTTTACTTTAATAGTTCTAACAATTGCTCTGCCAAGATTGTCAACCAGTGTTCTGTTTGCATCTGTGTCTGATGATAGTTCAATATTAAATGCTAGGCGTGCAGTGCCAGGAACAATAACGTCACTGGGACCTAGGTTTGGAAACTTGACTGTAAGAGTTTGGTTCTGGTCTATGGTACTTGGATTGTTTGTGATGACGATTGATTGTCTAATGCCCTTAACACCAAGAGGCTCACGTAGTTTTCTGTATGGGTCTAACTTTGATCCGTAAGACTGTGTCATTTTTATTATGCACAATAAAAAATAATAAATTAATAAAACAATGGCAGCGGGAGGATTTAATCATGAAGATTTTGAAATGGATGTCATGGATGCCTCAGATACCAGTATCACAGATATGACTGGAATGGTAACTAGCAGTAGTATGTATCATGAACTGTTAAAAGACAAAGTAAACTCATTTTATGACAGTGTTGGAGCGCGTCCAGATGTAATAGATCCTAATCAGTTTGAATATGATAAAGGACACTTATTTGTAAATACAGACAGAGGAAAAATATATCTAACACATAAAATGTGGAATATAAACTTGAACACACCTGCCAGGTCACTGAAAGGTATACTCATGTTGTTTGTTGAACCGGCGGCTCCATACAAACGGGATTCAGAAAAATTCTACAATCCAAAGATTACACATTTGTCTTGTACAATCGAAGGCCGTCCTAATCAAGTGTACGCTTCAGGTTTGTTACCTTATCAACACTACGATGAGATCACAAAGTTTTTTGCGGGTGGAAGGATTAGAGATAAACCTGCAAACATCGCGTGCAAAGATTTACATCTGTATGACGTAAGGATTGGTCAATACCTTACAAATAAGTATGCTCTTTGGCTAGACCTTCGTAGTACGGACGACGACTACCTTCGTGGGTCAGGTCGAACTGTTGAGAATGGCAGTGATGGAATAACAATTCAGATACAAAAGAAGGTTGAAACTGCTGCAGCCATAAACATATATTTGTATTTGATTTATGATGCACAACTCAATATTGCAGAAAGCAGACTGAGTGGACACATATATTAAAATTATATTGTGTATTAAAATGAACCGGAGCTTGATGACCCTTGACCCGCACTGTGGATTGTTTTGTGGTGCCACAGGGTGTGGGAAAACTGAATTTGTTCTTAACCTATTACAAACAAGATACATACACCACTTTGAAAACGTTGTAATATTTTGTCCTACTATTAAACACAACAAAGCTTATCACAACCGTTTATTCATTTGGACTGACAACAACATTTACTTAGTCGACCCTGAGAAAAAACTGAATGACTACCTACAATATTTTTACAAGCAATTTGAAGGACAGTCAACTTTGTTTATTGTTGATGACTGTTCTGCAGAGAAAGACATTGTCAAAAAGAGAAACACATTAGCAGAACTTGCTTTCAGTGGTAGACATGCAAACGTCAGTGTATGGATTCTCACTCAGAAATATAATGCTGTACTGAAAGATTTTCGAGAACAGTTAAAGTTTATCTGTTTGTTTTACTGTAAGGATCGTGACAGCTTTGAAGACTGTCTCAGAGAGAATGATGTCATCCCAAATAAACATGAACGTGATGATGTGAAAAATAAACTGAAATCAACTAAGCATCTAAAGCTCATTTTAAAGACAGATCAGCCCACAGGGTATGGGTTAGTAAATTAATTTATACATTTGTTTGTCCAATAAAAAGTGACAGACGGACAAACCCAAATGTTTGATGTTACAGAATGCTTCAAAGATGTTATGCACTTTACTGACTTAAAATCACGTGTGTTTGAACCCAGCTTTGGGCTCTCAACACCGTCAATAAAAATATACACGACGTGTGATGTTACTTTGGAATATTCAGATGGATTACCACGTTATGATTATGAGACTGTTGATCTTAAGACAAATGCTTTTAAAGTTTATAATGCTAACAGTGGTCACTTGCGTTGGTTTGAGGTACTGTGTGAAGACATATTTGATCAATTAAGAAAACTACATTGTTACATTGAAAGTGTTACATTTAATAAAGTGATATTACACCTGCAGGACAAACACCGGGGAAGTAGTTGACTTGTTTATCATAACTACAGATAATACAGTATTACATATGGTGTAATCCATCTGAATATTCCAAAGTAACATTGTGTGTCGTGTATGTTTTTATTGACGGTGTTGAGAGTTTGAAGCTGGGTTCAAACACACGTGATTGACGGGGAAGTGGCGCAGTGGTTAAGGCGTCTGCCTCCAATGCCAAAGGTGCGCGGTTCGATACCGGGTTCCGGCGTTGGATTTTTCTCCTCTGGTGTCACCGTCTGGGCAGTGGGCAGATGTTCACATCTGCACGGGACATAGACGACCCCGGCCCCCACGAGTCCCCTGCTGCCTTGCAGGCCTGGCCGCTTGGCTGCGGAAAGGCTAAGGGAGGAAACCCCTGACATCAAAGCCCCCGTGTCTCCGGGGAAGGCTTTTGAGCCAGAGACTAAGACAAGGACAGTCTGATATAAAACCTACGACCCGAGGACCTCGATGCCACCATCCCAGCTTGCTAGGCCATGGCAAACGAACCAAGGGTTTAAAGGGTGGGGCCAGTACTGCGCACACTGCACTCCACCATAAAGCTCCACCGCGCAGGCTTTAGGAAACGCCCACGGACTATGACACTGAACTTTCCAAGTCCTGTAGCGATGGGCAAGGGGCGAAACGGCAGGTGAAAGATGTCACTGAAAGCCGCAGTCTCAAACCTACATGCAGGCGGTTCAGGATATTGGTCGCCTGATGTTGACCTGGGGATGACAACGTCACTCGGCACACCCTGAACGACCAAGCAGCCTTCTCTAGGGACAGCACTGCTTGCTCCACACGGAGAGGGGCCTAGAAAAGGTGGCCTAACCAAAGCTCATCCCCTCGTAACCCCAGTTGGCTAGCCGCGGTCAACGGGCATCTTCTCATGCGGTCGGAAAACAAGAAAAAACAATGGATCCACTCTCATGACGACCACGACCGGACTCAACGTAGCATGCTGGAACATCCGAACCATGCTCGACACAGCAGACAGCGGACGCCCTGAACATCGCTCCGCCCTCATTGCCCATGAATTGCGGAGGTTAAACATCGACATCGCGGCGCTCAGCGAAGTACGCCTTCCGGAGGAAGGCAGCCTCCAAGAACTTGGCGCTGGTTACACCCTCTACTGGTCAGGCAGGCCTGCATCAGAAAGACGGCTCTCAGGCGTGGGCTTCATGGTGAAGACCCCCATTGCGACTAAGTTGGAAAATCTACCAACGGGTCACTCCGACCGCATCATGTCCATGCGCCTCCCACTGAGACACCAGCAATACGTCACCCTTCTCAGTGTGTACTCCCCAACCCTCCTGGCAGAGCCTGCAGAAAAAGACAAGTTCTACTCTGACCTGCGCAGCCTCCTGCAGAGCACCCCTGCAGACGACAAAGTCATCATCCTTGGCGACTTCAACGCCAGAGTGGGCCAAGACTCTGAAGCCTGGAAAGGAGTCCTCGGCAAGCATGGCGTTGGGAACTGCAATGACAATGGCCGCCTACTGTTGGAGCTCTGTGCAGAGCAGCAACTTGTCATCACCAACACTACTTTCCAGCAAAAGGACAGTCGAAAGGATGCATCCTCGCTCCAAGCACTGGCACCTTATCGACTATGTCCTAGTGCGTCAGAGGGACCGCAGTGACGTCCTCCTCACCAGAGTGATGCCCAGCGCAGAGTGCCACACTGACCACCGCCTTGTTCGCTGCAAACTCAGGCTCCGCCTCAAGCTGAAACCCAAGAAAGGGGGCCCTCCCAAGAAAAAGCTTGATGTTGCCAGCCTTCAGCGTGACGACAAGAAAGCTGCCCTTCAGGCCGATTTACAGCGCATGCTCAAAGACACAGTTGATCCAGCAGACTCCTCTCCTAAAACACTCTGGGAACAACTGAAAACTGCTATTGTAAAATCCTCTGTGGAAGTCTTGGGCTTTGCTAGAAAGAGGAACAAAGAATGGTTTGACGAAAACGACGTAGAGATCCAGGAACTTCTAGCAAAAAAAAGAGCCGCCCACCAGGCCCACCTAGCCCAGCCTTCCTGCCCTGTGAAGAAGTCTGCCTTTCGCCTCATCTGCAGCAGTCTCCAGCTCAAGCTTAGAGAGCTCCAGAACGAGTGGTGGTCCAGACTCGCACAGAGGACCCAGCTCTGCGCTGACAACGGTGACTACAGGGGCTTCTACGAAGCACTGAAGGCAGTGTATGGCCCTAGGCACCTGGTACAAAGTCCCTTGCGAAGCGCTGATGGACAGGCACTCCTCACAGATAATACCTCCATCTTGAACCGCTGGTCGGAATACTTTCAGGACCTCTTCGGCGCTGAACGCACTGTTCAAGAAACAGTCATCCTCCAAATCCAACACCTTCCACTAAAGGTTGAATTGGACGAACCGCCCACCGCCGAAGAGACCCTCACAGCCATCCACCAGCTCAAGAGTGGCAAAGCAGCAGGCATTGACGGAATCCCGCCAGAGATCTGGAAACATGGAGGCCCAGCACTGCACAACAAGCTCCACGACCTCTTTCTCTGCTGCTGGGAAAAAGGAACACTACCAAAGGATCTCCGTGATGCAGTCATCATCACCCTGTACAAGAACAAAGGAGAGAAGTCTGCCTGCTCTAATTATCGTGGAATTACCCTGCTGTCCATTGCCGGGAAAATTCTTGCAAGGTTGCTCCTGAATCGGCTGGTACCTGCCATCGCTGAAGACCACCTCCCAGAGGGCCAGTGTGGCTTCAGAGCCAACAGAAGTACCACCGACATGGTCTTTGTGCTGAGACAGCTTCAGGAGAAGTGCCGCGAGCAGAACAAAGGGCTGTACGTAACGTTTGTCGACCTAACAAAAGCGTTTGACACTGTGAGCAGGCAAGGTATGTGGCAGATCCTGGAGCGACTAGGTTGTCCTCCAAAGTTTCTCAACATGATCGTCCAGCTCCACGAGGACCAGCAAGGCCAGGTCAGACTAAACAGTGACCTCTCAGAACCATTCCCCATTCGTAACGGCGTGAAGCAAGGCTGCGTGCTGGCACCGACCCTCTTCACCATCTTCTTCAGCATGATGTTGAAGCAGGCCACACTGGACCTCGACGACGACGACGCAGTGTACATCAGGTATCGTCTCGATGGCAGCATGTTCAACCTCAGACGACTGCAGGCCCACACGAAAACCCTAGACCAACTGATTCGTGAGCTGCTCTTCGCTGATGACGCTGCCCTCGTTGCACACACAGAGAGAGCCTTGCAGCGCATTACGTCCTGCTTCGCAGATGCTGCCCAGCTCTTTGGACTTGAGGTCAGTCTGAAAAAGACAGAGGTCCTTCATCAGCCGGCACCCAAGGAAGAGCATCGCCCTCCCCACATCACCATCGGCGAGTCCGAACTGAAGTCTGTACACCAGTTTACCTACCTTGGCTGCATCATCACGTCAGACGCCAAGCTGGACAAGGAGCTGGACAACAGGCTGGCAAAAGCGAACAGTGCTTTCGGGCGACTATTCAAGCGGGTGTGGCACAATCAACAGCTGAAAAAAGGCACCAAGATCAGCGTGTACAGAGCTGTCGTCCTCACCACCCTGCTGTACGGTTCCGAGTCCTGGGCCTCTTCCGCAGCCAACTACGACTCCTCGAACGCTTTCACCAGCGCTGCCTGCGTACCATCCTCAGCATTCACTGGAGTGACTATGTCACCAACGTCGAGGTCCTTGAACAGGCGGAAACTGTGAGCATCGAGGCTTTGCTGCTGCGGACACAGCTTCGCTGGGCAGGGCACGTCTCCAGGATGGAGGATCATCGCCTACCCAAGATCACTCTGTTCGGCGAGCTCGCCACTGGACCCCGAGACAGAGGGGCACCAAAGAAGAGATACAAAGACGGTCTCAAGAAGTCGCTTAGTGCCTGCCAAATCGACCACCGCCAGTGGTCTTCGCTTGCTGCGGACCGTGACACCTGGCGCTCCACCATTCACAAGGCAGCCGTCTCCTTTGAGGACTCTCGCAGAGCTAACCTTAAGGACAAGCGGCTTAGAAGAAAAAACAGAGTTGTCGTAACTCAGAACCCTGACCAGACCTTCCCCTGCAGCCACTGCGGTCGAACCTGCCTGTCCCGGATTGGCCTCCGCAGTCACGAAAATGCCTGCAGACGACGTGGGCAAGCCCTATAGAATCTTCGTTCGCGAAGTCAAGCCAAGAGAGCAGCATGCCAATTTTACGTCTGATCTTATTTCAGGGTGGGTTGGTTCCAAACTCCCCAAAAAGGGACTTTGTTATAGCATTATAAACGATTTGGGGCCAGGGCGGGAGGGCTCCCCCCCCCCCCCCCTGCCCAATATGCCCCTACATTTAGTTTACGCATTACTACCTTCAAACTCATGTGAAATAAACTGTAAACACCACAAACAACAATGGTGAAGCCTGGATCGCTCATGTGCATTTAAAACTGATCATTTACATAATCTGAACTGTGTGACCTTTCCAAAAGGTGACTGAAATTTAAGTGCCATGAGTCTCCGCATCAGAAAAGGACTGGCTTTTGTACTTGTGCATAATATTTGAGAAAAAAATATCTATTGTCAAAATATGGCTATTTTTTTTACCTATTTCTTGATTTCTCATGACCCTTGGTCTTAACTCAAACTGGTATGCTAAGACAGGTCTTGCCACAAAGTATCCTTGGGCCACGTTGAAGACTGTGGTTTGAATAGTCTCCAAGAAAATGCCAACATTACCGTTTACCATGGACGACGAATGGCCCAGAACATAGCCTCACACTTGCTGCACACATGAGCCAATGACAGAAAGCATTACAGTATGATGTGTTCATTCACAATCACACCATAATTGTATTTTGTTCTGCACCTGATTCTAGTCACAGATCTACCGGTATGATCTACCTTGAGTCCAGGAGAATACGTGTCGCCTTCCTTCACTTCACTTGTGCTGTGGCCTTGGTGTAGGCGTCATACTTATGCGCTTGTTTGCAAGTAAGTCCTCTGGGTGAGAGTACTGAGACTCCACAGTGAGAGGTCAACAGCAGTATTGGCCTGAAATGAAATACACGATTATTAGTATTACTGTGTTGTTCGGCAGCATGATAATTTCACTTTGTGTGAACTAAATGCAGGAGCAGATTATTACTTTCAAAATAAATGTGACATAAACTGTGTACACCGCAAAGAACAAACAAGAATTGCAAAGTCTGTACGCCTTATGTGCATAACTAATTCACATATAAGTATAAACTGAGTGACCTTTTCAAAACTGAGGTAGCTGACATAAGTGTCACAAGTCTCAACATAAAGGCTTGCTTTTGTACTAGTGACATTTGTATTTTCTCTACAAATTACAATTATGCATTTTTCTAAAGTTTGTCAACCTTCTGTGACTCTTGACCTGTGTAAGGAGTCAACCAAATTAGTATCTATAGGATGAGGAAGATTTCATCATCAGCTACCCTTGTGCCAAATTTGATAGGGAAATTGCAAAAACTTTGATACAAACCGCAATCATACAATGAAAAAATAAATAAGCATATATCACACATTCCAAGGTCATCCAAAATGGTAGTCAACAAATATTAGGGTTTCACTTTCAGTCAAAGTAGCGTAGGTTTAATTTAACATACATACATACCTATAAAGTACTAGGTAACCCTTTTACTCCTGATACACCCACTGCTTGACATAAATGTGACTATGATAGTTCAAGGGTGGTGCCAAAATCGATCGGCGTCTCATCCGCCAAGCTATTCTGGCACCATCCTTGAACAAAACAAAACAAAAATGCTGGACTTATATCCTAATCTGTAATATAGCCTTTATAAGACAGCAAGGGAATGGATGAGCAAATTAAGTTACTAAGTACTGGAAGCAGTTACTGAGTTAGAGGTTCATAATGCCAAATTCTCCCTTAGCAGGACTTTTTTCTACACAGTACGTTTTCCTAGATAATAAGCACTGGCGCTGGTTTAATATAACTACAATGTCGACTACATACCCTCCACTTATTAGTAAAGGCTCTCCGAAAATGTATGGAAATGTTCTACTTCTAGGTGGTGACTGACATGGCCGGAATGCCCCCCCACCCCCTTCTCAACCCACAATAAAATGTAGTCTTCTTCATTGCAGGTAGGCAGTGACGACGGCACTAGTACTGTGGGGACTTAAATTTCCATGCATACACGGACAGTTAGCTATGGGGGTTTTACGCCGTGCAGGTGATATCTCACGGCGGTGCATAAAAGGGTTGGACGCTGAACCAGTGAGATATGCCACTTATATTACGACAGTTTGCTTCTGCTAGTACCTCGTGTTCTAATCGCTTAGCAAACACCACCACCCTTTTTTCTAATTTAGCTTACCTTTTCGTTGCTGATGTCTAACGAGATTTTGTTGTTTTCCTGGCTGCCACGTAGACTGCTTCTCGTCTTTGGTTGGCCCGTTCTTTTTTTTAAAACTTCAGATTCCGAAATTGCGTGTTGCTTGGCGCTATTACGCAGGTTATGCCTTACGCTCGATGACTTGTCGCAACTTATGCAAAAGTATCTTATTTCTGAGGAAACAAAACATTTTACGCATAAAAACAGTCAGCGTACACACCTATTTCAGACAGTATATCTCTTTTATCAATTATCGATAAATTGAGCTTGTTTGCAATACGACCTGACGTACGGCGGTTTTTTTTTCCGGTGAACTCCAGTCTCAGGTCACGGCAGACGCAAGATAGCGGTATCTAAATGCGCAGAAAAGATGCGCGAAAGAGGTGTGTCCTACAACCTTAATTGGGAATAAATTGGACCCAGCATAAAAAGAGACATATAATGCAAGTGGTTAAGGCATCCCTACGAGTGATCCACAAAATATTTGCAGAGACCCTTTTTAAAACAGGCTAGCGAGGAGGTGGATTTTACATGGTCGGGAAGCACATTCCAGATAAGTGCCCCTGAGAAGGATAAGCTAGTTTTATATAGATCGATCCTTGGTTTTGGGACTATGAAAAGCTTTCTGATGTTTCCAAGCTTGGACTCAGACTTACGGAACAAAGTAAGAGATGTACTCAGGTGTTTTGCGTTTCCACACTTTGAACATAAAGATTGCTTTGTTATATTTAAAATGACCCTGAAGAGGCAGGAGACCTGCTTTTGAGAGCTTTTCTTCAGTGCTTAGGTGTGGATCAGGGCAGATTATTTTGGCCGCTCGTCTGTGTAGGGAATTGAGTCTCTTTAAATGGACCTCACTACATCCATCCCATACCGTTGACGCGTAATCGATATAAGAACGTATGTGAGCGTTATAAAACTCAGACAGCAGATTTGAACGGTGATGAGAGAGAAAAAGAGAGAGAGAGAGAGAGAGAGAGAGAGAGAGAGAGAGAGAGAGAGAGAGAGAGAGAGAGAGAGAGAGAGAGAGAGAGAGAGAGAGGGAGAGAGAGAGAGAGAGAGAGAGAGAGAGAGAGATGTTGATGTGGTATTTGTTTTCTGATAATTTGCGCCGTCGGCTTTGTGTAAGTTTTGGAGGCGTCCACTTAAGTGTAATTGTGTTATAAGTGATGAGTAATGTTTTTGAACTTTGAATGGACTTTTCAAACCAGTCGTGTTAAATTGTAGCAATGACCGTGGATCAATACCTTTGCTGCGCACACAGTGTACATTTGCCAATGTTAGGATTTCGCAACATGGCGTCTTTCTCAGAAACGCACATTCTCCAACCCTTTCACGTGTAATTAGTTTGATTGTCCCTGGCGATACACAGACGACGCGTAGCCTTTGCTTGTTTGGAAATGACCGATACTTTTGTCTCTTTGTTTCTAAGTGCACGACTTAATGAGCGTCTTTTGTTGGCCTCACCACTGTCAGTAGAGACAACGCGTGCTGTGCAAATCAGTCATTGTCACGTTCACGACACTGTTCTCCAACCGTCTAAAGAACATGGATGTGAAGTGATTACAAAAAGTGACAACAGGCTTGGATCCGCATCAGCCCCCGCAACTGCAGGGGATCATGATGATCAGTACTTCTTGCAGCTGGGTGTACTTCATTTTTTCTCGGCAGTAAACATGTAAACGGGTTGTGTGTGTGTTGTCTGACCATTACAGGCAAACACTATGTTGACATACGTGGGGTTTCATAACGTTGCGATGTTGCCCTTCCTGCCGAGACGACCTGAACACAATCCAACTGCAAGAGACACAGATCCCCATGAGATGCCGCAATTGTGGGGATTCAGTCTGGATATGTGCCGACTCCATCACGTTTCCCCTTCGTTGGCGAGATATATGATAACAAGCCAATTGATCATAGATTTCCTTTATGTCTGATAACAAGCTGTGATGAAGCTCTATGTTCGTGCATAGTGCTCACATATTAGGGTTAGTACGGTACGGTTTCTGTTAACGGTTTGTTTTGTGCCGATAGTCCGTGAGGCCGAGATCCACGTGAAATCTTTAAGACATGGTTAGCACGGGGGGTTTTAGTGAGTACTGTTATAGTGAGTTCTAGGCGGAAGCTGTCTTGCAGAGCAGTAAATGCGTTAGTACGGACTTTCTTGTCAGAGGAATCAGATGTGCTCCATACCCAACCGACTCCCCTCCCCCTGGCTCACTGACGACATAGCTGAAGCCAAGCGCGAGCGCCGACAAGCGGAACGCCGCTGGCGCTCATCTGACCTCACCGTTCACAGACAGATCTTCCAAACAACTAGATCCAAAGTCTGCAAAATGATCTCCGAATCTAAACGCAAATACCTTCAAAACCAAATCCTGGAATCCACTTCTTCCAAAACCCTCTACGCCACCATGAACACACTCCTAGGCACTTCTAAAGACTCTCCTCTCCCCAACACACACAGCAAAGAAGAACTCCCGTCTGCTTTTTCTACCTATTTTTCGGACAAAATCCAAACTCTGCGCGACACACTCGACACCCTGCCTTCTCCGCCTTGCCCTCCCGACCCCCCCTTTTCCGGCACTCCCCTCTCGTCCTTCCGCCCCGTCTCTCAGGATGAAGTACTCAAGACCATAAAGTCCATGCCCTTCAAAACCTGCGAGCTAGACCCCCTCCCAGCTTCTCTCTACCGTGACGGCCTTCCAAAACTTCTGCCCTTCATTACCAACATCATCAACGCATCTCTAGAAAACGGCTCCGTCCCCGATATCTTCAAGTCCGCCATCGTCCGTCCTCTCCTAAAAAAACACAACCTCGACCCAAACGAACTCAAGAACTATCGCCCAGTCTCCAATCTCTCTTTCCTGTCCAAGTTTCTTGAGAAGGTTGTTCTCAACCAGCTCAACCTCCACCTCACCGACAACAACCTCCTCAGTCCATTCCAGTCTGCCTATCGCAAACATCACAGCACTGAAACAGCCCTTCTACATATCTTAAACGATCTGCTTCTCTCCACCGACTCGGGCAACATCTCTCTTCTTACACTACTCGATCTCTCTGCCCCTTTGACACTATAGACCACTCTATCCTCCTCCACCGACTCCACCACTCCTTTGGCATCACTGATTCTGCTCACTCCTGGTTTCTCTCCTACCTCTCCGACAGACAGCAGTCCGTCACCATCAACGGCGTCTCTTCCAACCCAGTCACGCTCTCCTGCGGAGTCCCACAGGGGTCCGTCCTGGGCCCGGTCCTTTTCACACTCTACACCTCTCCTCTGTCCAACATCATCCAGTCCCACCGCATACACCACCACCTCTACGCTGACGACTCACAACTGCTAGACAAAGACAAACTCGACAACACTCAGTCACTACTGACTCGCACGGCTGACTGCTACGAAGACGTGAAAAACTGGATGACAGCAAACAAGCTAAAACTGAACGACGACAAAACGGAAGCCATGCTGGTAGGCACTCGCCAGAAACTCTCCCAGCTCCCTCCCTCTCTCCACCTTCAACTCGATAGCACCCCCATCTCCCTCTCTGACTCGGCCAAGAACCTCGGCATTATCCTCGATTCCTCTCTGTCCATGACCAGCTTCGTTTCCGCCACGGCCCAGGCATGTTATTTCCACCTCCGCCGCATCAGTCAGATCAGAAAATACCTCACTACCGAAGCTGCCACCAAACTTGCTGTCTCTCTCATCTTATCTCGCATCGACTACTGCAACTCTCTCCTTTCCGGCCTCCCTCGCTCCACCATTTTCACTCTCCAACGCGTTCAGAACAATGCTGCCCGCCTCGTCCTCAGAAAGAAAAAATCCGACCACGTCACATCCCTGCTCAAACTCCTTCACTGGCTCCCCAACCCCCAACGCATCCAATACAAAATTCTGTCTCTCTGCTACAAATCCCTGAACAACTGCGCTCCTGCATATCTCTCCAACTTACTTCACCCCTACACACCTTCCCGCTCCCTCCGCTCTGCCTCTGACCCTCTCCGCCTCCACATCCCCCGCACCAAACTTAACACTTTCGGCCCCCGCTCCTTCTCCGTCTACGGTCCATCCACCTGGAACACTCTCCCACTCTCTCTCCGTCAGAAACACTCTCTCTCCTCCTTCCAGTCCGCCCTCAAAACTCACCTCTTTCAACAGTTTTAGCACTATATCACCACACTCCCCACCCCAAGCTGACCGTCGTAATGTATTCCACTGTTTGTGGTACGCAAGTCATTGTCTAAAGCGTGCGCATGCGTGCGCGAGTTGTGAGTGCGCGCTTAGAGTTATAATTATTATAAGATAAGCGCATTATAAATACCGTAATTATTATTATTATTATTATGTGTTTGAGATACCTAGCCCGTATTCCAAGACTCTGAAACCTAGAATTCAGGTATGTTTCTATATATGTAGTATTGATAGTTGCTTAGTTAAAGACATTATGCGTTGCTAAGAGTAATTTGGTTGTGTAGTGTTGACCGGTTTGGTTCAGTTATGTTGGTTTAGAATTCAGTGAAGTAACCGGTGTTTTTGGTATACAGTTATTTACCGAGATGGATGACTAAAGGAATGTAAGGTGTGTATGCTTAAGTCGCTATGAAGGTAGTACGTGGATGGTTAAGCATAGTCTTTTCCAGTGTATAGAGTAGTGTATAGCAAGAGTGTTAGGCTATAGTCTGTTTCAAGATAGTGACAGAGATATGGGGGTGTTACGGGAGTAGACAGTTTATGAAGCACGTGTGTGTGTGTGTGAATGAACGTGTGAGTTATTTGTATCAGCCAGGTTACGTGACGTTTCTCATTGATCCAATATGTTGTGTGTTTAGCAAGTGTTACGTTGGGACTTTTGTTGTCGTATTCAGAGTGCTTGTAAAGAGTGGAACGACGGACGCCGAGACGTCAGTCACAGGTGGGACCTAACGTGAGGTCATCCCTCCAGCTCTTCGCTCAGAGTGAGTCTGATCGGGACCAAGATACCCGGATCACAGCGAGAACTGCGCTACTGTGCGAGTACAAGGACGTCCGTGTTACAGACAGGACGACAGGAAAGAGCATACAACGGACTTGCACGCCTAGACGTGAGAAGGACCAACGTAACCAGGCAATAACATCAAACAGGTTGGAGACTGAGAACTAACACCTAGCCTGGCGAGATATTGTGAATTGTGTGTGTGTGATGTTCGGATGTTAGTAGAGAAGTGTATATAGTTTGATAATCTTTTTGAACCTTTTAGTGTATAAAAGTTACTTTAGAAAGGGAGCCCGTGTGTTGAGTTTTACCGCATGAATGCGCCCGTCTGAGTCAGTGGCGGTGTATGCGTCTGTTGTGCGAGAGTCTGTGCGTACGACTGTGGGCAAGTCTGCGTGCGTTACACAAGCCAGTTGATCATAGATTTCCTTTATGTCTGATAACAAACCAATTGATCATAGATTTCCTTTATATCTGATAACAAGCCAATTGATCATAGATTTCCTTATGTGCTCTCATTCCCGACAGCCCTTGCAGGCCAAGGATGCAGTTTGACTGCCTGCACTTCGTCACAATGACGACGCAGAATATGTTCTGACTGCGACATGAGCAAGCACCCATTGCCCGCTACTGAGTATGTTGCTGAGTGTGTTACTGAGTGTGCTACTGAGTGTGCTATTGAGTGTGCTATTGAGTGTGTTACTGAGTGTGCTACTGAGTGTGCTATTGAGTGTGCTACTGAGTGTGTTACTAAGTGTGTTACTGAGTGTGTTACTGAGTGTGCTACTGAGTGTGCTACTGAGTGTGTTACTGAGTGTGCTATTGAGTGTGCTACTGAGTGTGCTACTGAGTGTGTTACTGAGTGTCCTACTGAGTGTGCTACTGAGTGTGTTACTAAGTGTGTTACTGAATGTCTTACTGAGTGTCTTACTGAGTGTGTTCGTACCCTGTAAACATCCTCAACGTGTCGAGAACAACAGCAGCAAAAGCGCCTAGCAGGCTGAAGCTCTGTATCCGGATGCACGACAGGCTTCTAAATCTGAAAATACGTTTAATAGTAAATATTTACAATCTTCTTTTTTTTAAATCGTGTTTAGCGCACTTAGATGCGGTACACGACAGACTTCTAACTCTTAAAACAGTTTTACAAGTGAAAATTTACAATCGTTTTGAAAAATCGTGTTTAGCACACGTAGATGCGGTGCACGACAGACTTTTAACTCTTAAAACAGTTTTACAAATGAAAATTTACAATCGTTTTGAAAAAATCGTGTTTAGCACACTTAGATGCGGTGCATGGACGTTTTAAAACTGTTATCAGTAGCGACTAATTAATTTTTGCTATAACTAGAGGTGCCCGGAGCTATTCTACACGCGCTAAAACACATTTAAACTGAGTGGACGCAGTATGGCCGCCATTGTGCATCAGCCGCTTCATGGAATTCGACATCAGAGAAGAAAAGAGAGATCGTTGCATCCTATGACGGAATACAACTACGAACAAAATCGGTTTCAGCGTTTGAGATTTACTTAGAAGGGCTGAAAAACCTCGGGAAGTGAAATATTGTCGGAGAGATCTGCAGAGGTCACCTGGAGTAACACAACGTGACTTTGTACATAATGAGCCTGGTCTCCATGAACGCCTAGATGGCACTCCGCCTCACCGCGTGACTCCCCGCTCGCCTGCGTACGGTCACCACCCATAAAAATAAATAGGGTACCCAGGGAGGTTTAGCATCCTTCGTCCATGCACTCTCTGGGCAATGGAGGGTACAACAACCCCCTCCAGAGAATAAACAGAAACAAGTATAGCGGGGTTAGCAAAAATCAACCCCCCTCAAACAAACAAGGGAAGTAGGGTGCGGGCCTTGGACTGTGACTCCATGGGATGAAACAGGAACCAGACACCACAGACCTACAGGACGGGACTGCAAGCTTGCCCCCAACGACCCAACCTCCCAAGGAGCGGACAGGCATGACGAAAGGTTAAGGATGAACACAAAATGATGCGCGGGCATCAGCGACGACCAGACAAAACATAGACCCCCATCCACCCCCCCCCCCCCACCCCCCTGGGCCCCCCCCCCCCCCCCCCATCTGGACGAAATCAGCGAGAGCTGGAAGTCCCTATCCTTCAAAATTAGCACTAGCATCATCGCCTCATTGGCGCAGTGGCTAAAGCGCGCAACCCAAAGCGCCATTTTTGAAACCACGAGATTGGCGTGGTTCGATCCACTGCCCTTCCGGGTTTTGTTTTCTTTTAGTTTTCTTTTTTTCTTTTTTGTTTGATGTTATTGTGCTGATCGTATTTATTTATTATTTGCTTATTTATTTTTAGACTTATTTTGCTGCTCATGTAATTTTTCTATAGTTTTTTTTTTTTTTTTTTTTTTTTTTTGGGTGGGGGGTGTTGGTCGGGGGGTGGGGGGTGGGGGGCGGCTAACAGAGTTTAGAAGCGTTTTAGAAATCATGATGAATTCCCAAGTGAAAGGAAAAGTTTTACTTGTTTTGACACAATAAATTAAATTGACTTCATTCTTGCAGGTGTTACTTTTTTTTATGAACTTCACGTCATACGTTGCACCTTTCTCATCAGAAAAAAAATACATTGCAAATTGTGTACTGGTTTGTGTATATATATATATATATATATATATATATATATATATATATATATATATATATATATATATATATATATATATATATATATATATATATATATATATATATATATATATATATATATATATATATATATATATATATATATATATATATATATATATATATATATATATATATATGTGGGCTTATTATTCAGAATATGTATATTTTTCTCGTGGGGTTTTTCACTCCATACTGGTAATCAGAAATCTTTACTGAGAAAAGAACTATTGAAGGAACCCACTCTCAGTCTATTTATATATCAATGCCGTAAATCGGTAGAAGACTTTTAGCTAAAATGTTTCTAACTTTTTTTTAGATACATGCCGTGCACCAGTTTTAAAAGTGCTTTAAAACAAAAGTTAACTAAACCGGTTTTAACTTTAAAATGCTTTTAGCTTAGAAGCCTGCCGTGTACCCGGCTTCTCGTCAACACGCCAAGCGCTCCGATGCTCTGGTCAACACGCAAAGCGCTCCGATACTCTGGTCAACACGCCAAGCGCTCCGATGCTCTGGTCAACACGCCAAGCGCTCCGATGCTCTGGTCAACACGCCAAGCGCTCCGATGCTCTGGTCAACACGCCAAGCACTCCGATGCTCTGGTCAACACGCCAAGCAGTCTACTACTCCGGTCAGCACGCCAAGCAGTAAGCAGTCGGTTGATAAGGTTTTGTTTTGGACTGGGTACATCATTTTTATTATTATTATTATTATTATTATTATTATTATTATTATTATTATTATTATTATTATTATTATTATTATTATTATTATTATTATTATTATTATTATTTATTTATTTATTTATTTTATTTATTTATTTATTTATTTTTAATTATTATTATTATTATTATTATTTTTTTTTTTTTTTTTTTTTGGGGGGGGGGGACTGGGTACATCATTTTATTACACCAAATGTATTTGGAAAATTCCGATAAGGAATAGATGCGCTGACTTCAACCAAGTGTAAACGTCTCTCCTGACACCGCCTGCATTTAGATTGGGGTGTAATAAGATCTGCCGCAAATCTAGACTGTAGGAAGTAAAACCTGGCTTAACCCCTTCACTGTCGGGGCAAGGTGACCGCTACCCAGCTGCAAGATGGCGAGTCTTGAGAGACTTTAACCCTCAGGACCCTTGCAGTCCGCCGGCTGATGAGGATATATGTCTCGTGTTAGTCCTGTGTTCTGTGTGCCCACGTCTGGTCCTATTTACATCTGTGTTCTTCACGCGGATGTCGTCAGTGTCGTCAGCGTCAGTGTCGTCAGTGACGTCAGTGCCATCAGTGTCGTCAGCGTCAGTGTCGTCAGTGCCGTCAGTGTCGTCAGCGTCAGTGTCGTCAGTGCCGTCAGTGTCATCAGCGTCTCAGCGTCAGTGTCGTCAGTGCAGTCAGTGTCGTCAGCGTCAGTGTCTTCAGTGTCGTCAGCGTCAGTGTCATCAGTGTCGTCAGTGTCGTCAGCGTCAGTGTCGTCAGTGTCATCAGCGTCAGTGTCGTCAGCGTCAGTGTCGTCAGCATCAGTGTCGTCAGTGTGCAGTGGTTTTAGACGCGACGAAATCCGTGATCACTGGCAGTGAAGGTGTTAATATGATAACACGCATCTTGCTGACACCACTTGGTATCCATGCTCCTTGGACTCGGCGTAGGTTGTTTGGTAAGGGAAAAGATTTCAGATACGCAATCTGCGCCCCCTGACAGTGAATATAAAAACCGTGACTACATATATAATAAGCCGACAGTCGCCTCACATTAGCGCGGGCTACAGAACACGGGCACTCCTGGTACTGCTCCGTATCAGGTCATATTCTCGTCACTCCTGGTACTGCTCCATAGCACGTCATATTCTCGTCACTCATTGGTACTGCTCCGTAGCACGTCATATTCTCGTCACTCCTGGTACTGCTCCATAGCACGTCATATTCTCGTCACTCCTGGTACTGCTCCGTAGCACGTCATATTCTCGTCACTCCTGGTACTGCTCCATAGCACGTCATGTTCTCGTCACTCATTGGTACTGCTCCGTAGCACGTCATATTCTCGTCACTCCTGGTACTGCTCCATAGCACGTCATATTCTCGTCACTCCTGGTACTGCTCCGTAGCACGTCATATTCTCGTCACTCCTGGTACTGCTCCGTACCACGTCATATTCTCGTCACTCCTGGTACTGCTCCGTAGCACGTTATGTTCTCGTCACTCCTGGTACTGCTTCGTACCACGTCATGTTCTCGTCACTCCTGGTACTGCTCCGTACCACGTCATATTCTCGTCACTCCTGGTACTGCTCCGTACCACGTCATATTCTCGTCACTCCTGGTACTGCTTCGTACCACGTCATGTTCTCGTCACTCCTGGTACTGCCCCGTACCACGTCATGTTCTCGTCACTCCAGGAAGATGCAGGCTGCTCCACCTGCCACTAAGTGTACACTGACGTTTAACACACAAAAACTATCACTAGTCTACAGGCTTTGCACGGCGAGGGTGTTGCAAATTACAACGCACTGTGAATTCGGTTTCCCTTGTGGAATCAAGCTTAACCTCCCCCCCCCCCACCCCTCCCCGAGCCTATAACGGCCGGGACAATGCAAACGCTACCTACCTGCAAGAGCTATAAATCCTCATGACCCCCCCCGCTGTCGCTGTCGCGAAGACTCATGAGGATTAACGGCTCTTGGTAGTCCTGCGTTCTTTATGTCAAATTCAGTCCCATTTACACCTGTAATCTTTACGCCAATGTGGGTCGCCTGCGCTCTTTTCAAAAAAGTTTGACGCAATCCAGACGTAGTTACGCGTTTTTTTTCCGCCACAAGGTAAGCACGGTATCGTCGGTAGCAGCGAATGTGCGGGTGAAGGCCATGCTGATGTCGGTTACAACGGGTGCCAGGTGGCATGGGCTGATTGATAATTACTTGTTTCAAGCAGAACAAACTAATTTTAGAATTTTAACAACCAAGAAACAAGATTAACAAGTTAACGACATTAGAACCGACTTTAATACGCAGCTGACCTAATTTATTAAGATGACTAGTGCAGCAGTCCTTGGTCCACGCTTACACTGCTAGAAGCTTCCACGTGCAACAGAGCATAATTGGTGCTGATCTGATTGTACTGGAACGAACGGCTACACTGAAGAAGTGAGGGTTCCAGCACAGTGAGGTGCTATCGCAATGCAAGATTACCACCGCCACCCCCAACCCCCCCCCCCCTCCGCCCCCACCCCCAGCCCCCTTCTCATTGCCAGCGTCGGAACATGTATTATATCTGTGAAACCGCTGAGCAACTGTATTGCTGTGTTTGTGGGGCGCAGGTAGAAACAGTGCTGGCAAGTTAGAAACAGAGCTGGCAAGTTAGAAACAGAGCTGGCAAGTTAGAAACAGAGCTGACAAGTTAGAAACAGAGCTGGCAAGTTAGAAACAGTGCTGGCAAGTTAGAAACAGAGCTGGCAAGTTAGAAACAGTGCTGGCAAGTTAGAAACAGAGCTGACAAGTTAGAAACAGAGCTGGCAAGTTAGAAACAGTGCTGACAAGTTAGAAACAGAGCTGGCAAGTTAGAAACAGAGCTGACAAGTTAGAAACAGAGCTGGCAAGTTAGAAACAGCTGACAAGTTAGAAACAGAGCTGGCAAGTTAGAAACAGTGCTGGCAAGTTAGAAACAGAGCTGACAAGTTAGAAACAGAGCTGGCAATTTAGAAACAGAGCTGGCAAGTTAGAAACAGAGCTGACAAGTTAGAAACAGAGCTGGCAAGTTAGAAACAGTGCTGGCAAGTTAGAAACAGTGCTGGCAAGTTAGAAAAAAGCTGGCAAGTTAGAAACAGAGCTGGCAAGTTAGAAACAGAGCTGGCAAGTTAGAAACAGAGCTGGCAAGTTAGAAACAGAGCTGGCAAGTTAGAAATAGAGCTGGCAAGTTACAAACAGTGATGACGAGAGACAATGGTTGATGAACGTTGTGCCCCAGCAGTGGAGACGTTAACCGACTGTGTCGCGAGGTCAAGACACCCACATTTTAAGTTGCCATCTAAAGACTGCATTACATTCTTGGATACAGTCGACCATGATAGTTCAAGGGTGGTGCCAGAATAGCTTGGCGCCCACAGGCAGCACTATCAGCCCACACGCGCCAAGCTGTTCTGGCACCGCCCTTGAACTATCATGGTCTCCAGGCATTGTGTATGTGTGTGTGAGTGTGTGTGTGCGTGTGAGAGAGAGTGCTTACGTGCGTGTGTGTGTGTGTGTGTGTGTGTGTGTGTGTGTGTGTGTGTGTGTATGCAAGGACATGATTGAAAACAGGTACCTAATCATTTATCCTTGAGAAATACAGTTTCATTTCATTTCATTTCATTTCATGGTCGATCAATTTCTGGCTATAGTGTGTCGGGACTATTTGAGTAATTATATTTGTGGGCAATGTGAACCAGCTGTAACTTGTAGACTATGCACAGCGCATCCTGTCCATGGTGCTGTGTACAGCCAGGACCACTCCAGGACCACTCCAGGACCACTGGTCACTACAATCGTCTGGCCACTGGGTGCTAATGTGCGGGGCGAACTCTACGAGTCAAAGCGATGGAGACTCTCAAGAGTGCACGCGGTTACCACAGCTCTTCGGGGGTTATGCCGCTTTACTTGTGACAACCTATGCCTGCTGCAGAAGAAAGACAGAGTTGTGATGGAGTTGTGGTGGTGTTGTGGTGGAGTTGTGGTGGTGTGGCGGCGGTGCGCGACCTGTCTCGTGTATCAGCTACGGTCGGTTAGATCTCGGTATTGAGTGTGCAGCCGAGGATGACCACAGGGAGAGAAGATTACAAAGTAAAGTAGATAAAAGCGCTGTCAGGGGACAGAATGTTGCAGTATCGACCAACGATCATAGATCCAGTTTGATCGAAACACAATAGAAAGATAAGAAGAAGGGTACGCTAAGTAAGTGACTGGAAGTAGTGAATGTGGAAGCCCCCCAACCATCACCCCCACCCCTCCCCCCACCCCTAGCCACCCAACCCCCCACCCCCGAAGGGGGGGGGGGTATCGCATATTGACTAGATTTCCAGTCCCTTTTTTGTCACAGGGAGACTGAGAAATCCGAAGTTTGGCAAGCGTGTCGTGCCCCTGACTAGGAGCTGTCAATAGGATACTAAACTCTGCTCCGAGTCAGGGGCAGGAAACTCCCGCCATAAAGCAGATGGTTTTCCTCTCCGTGGCGTGAGGGGCGCATGTCCTGATCGTACACAGGTGTAGGCAATATGTTGTCTGTCTTTCCTGGCGTCCGCCACACCTTTATGAGTTTTCACTTGAATGTCATTTTCATGCTTCGCAGCAGGAACAAGATTTCCTTTTTAACGGTATTCCTTTAGTTTAACACATTCTGCTCCAATACCGAAATCCGTCAATCTTGAAATTGCCCCCTGAAGACTGCATGACACTTCTGGAAACAGATCGAGCGTAACAGTTCAAGGGTTGTGCCAGAATAGCTTGGCGTGCATAGGGCCCCAAGCTATTCTGGCACAACCCTTGAACTATCACGCTCGATCGTGTCTTGCCATGGCGTGTCGGAGCTGAATGAGTTAAAGCGACCTGCTCCAAGTGGTAAGGGGTTAACCGCTGGCAAAAGGCGCAGTCGTCTTCTTCTTCAAGTCAGTGCTACGTAGACGACACAACACATAAAGCGCAGTCGTCTTCTTGTTCAAGTCAGTGCTACTTAGACGACACAACACAAAACGAGCAGTCGTCTTCTTGTTCAAGTCAGTGCTACTTAGACGACACAACACAAAACGAGCAGTCGTCTTCTTGTTCAAGTCAGTGCTACGTAGACGACACAACACATAAAGCGCAGTCGTCTTCTTGTTCAAGTCAGTGCTACTTAGACGACACAACACAAAACGAGCAGTCGTCTTCTTGTTCAAGTCAGTGCTACTTAGACAACACAACACAAAACGAGCAGTCGTCTTCTTGTTCAAGTCAGTGCTACTTAGACGACACAACACAAAATGAGCAGTCGTCTTCTTGTTCAAGTCAGTGCTACTTAGACGACACAACACAAAACGAGCAGTCGTCTTCTTGTTCAAGTCAGTGCTACTTAGACGACACAACACAAAACGAGCAGTCGTCTTCTTGTTCAAGTCAGTGCTACTTAGACGACACAACACAAAACGAGCAGTCGTCTTCTTGTTCAATTCAGTGCTACTTAGACGACACAACACAAAACGAGCAGTCGTCTTCTTTTTCAAGTCAGTGCTACTTAGACGACACAACACAAAACGAGCAGTCATCTTCTTGTTCAAGTCAGTGCTACTTAGACGACACAACACAAAACGAGCAGTCGTCTTCTTGTTCAAGCCAGTGCTACTTAGACGACACAACACAAAACGAGCAGTCGTCTTCTTGTTCAAGTCAGTGCTACTTAGACGACACAACACAAAACGAGCAGTCGTCTTCTTGTTCAAGTCAGTGCTACTTAGACGACACAACACAAAACGAGCAGTCATCTTCTTGTTCAAGTCAGTGCTACTTAGACGACACAACACAAAACGAGCAGTCGTCTTCTTCAAGTCAGAGCTGCTTAGACGACACAACACAAAACGAGCAGTCGTCTTCTTCAAGTCAGTGCTACTTAGACGACACAACACAAAACGAGCAGTCGTCTTCTTGTTCAAGTCAGTGCTACTTAGACGACACAACACAAAACGAGCAGTCATCTTCTTGTTCAAGTCAGTGCTACTTAGACGACACAACACAAAACGAGCAGTCGTCTTCTTCAAGTCAGTGCTACTTAGACGACACAACACAAAAAAAGTTCTTCTTAATGGTTCTTACTCTAATCACTGCTTAGTCAAGCATGGCATGCCCCTGGGCTCTATTTTAGGCCCTCTTCTATTTTGTTTGTTCATAAACGACCTTCCACTCACAATAAGCGATGAAAATGTGCCCGGCACACTCTCGTCAAGGAATTATCCGTTATTGATACATGTCTACAAAACACATTACAAGTCATTGATATATGGTGTAGTAACAATTCCATGATCTTAAACCCTGCAAAGACTAAATGTATGGTAATACGTACCCGTCAAAAGCACTCTCTCACTCAGCTTGCCCCTTGAAGGCAAATCTATCAGCCAGATAACGGAACATCGTCTTCTCGGTTTTATACTGTAAATAATCAGTTTAAGTGGCAACTACGTCATATTGGTAACATATGTAAGATAATCTCAAACTTTTCATTTTATCGAAATTAAGATATCACTGATGTAGAAACACGGAAATAGTTCTTCAATGCCCACATCACGTCGCATATCGACTATGCTTACACAGTGTGGGACGGCGCAAGCGGGGTCCAGTTAAAGAGATTAAACTGTCTTCATCGTAGAGCCGCAAAACGTATCTTTCTAGAACCTAATTCAACTACCAATAATAAATTTAAAACATTCGATACACTACCTCTGAAACATCATTTAATGTACAATAAAGGAATAATTATGTTCAAAGTGCTAAATAACAAATTGCCCGATAAAATTAAGAAAATGTTTTCCTCCACAACATCAACATACTCCAGATCAAGGCAACCCATTATTGTGACACGACCTAGTGTCGATCTGTACAACTGAGATAAGTTTAGCGTTCTCAGGCCCTAGTCTGTGGAACGCTTTGCCTCAACATGTCGCAATATCGACAACGCTTTTGTCTTTTACAGCCATTCTACCTCGCGTTATTATCGTAATATTTTCACTGCGACGCTGTATTAGGTAATACATGTATTTAACTTCCCAGAACTGTAACTGTAGCCTACAGTGGCTGGACTCGCAATCCAGGGAAAAAAGACGGGCTTGTTCCATAGCATGTCCGTTGAAAGGTTCTGATAAATCAATGTGGCACTGATGCAGTGCACCTGAATTGATCAGTGTTCAGGTCGTACTCCATAGGTAATAGATTTCCCTGTCCCCCATAACCCGCCCGTCAGGGCCGTCCATTATCACTTCGGTGCCGTGGAAGTTAAACGCCCAACTAAACAACACAGCCTAAAGTATATTGTGTTCGTACAGGATAGGATTATTACATGGCGCGTGAGCATGCATGTTTGTGTATGTTAGACAGGGTGTGTGTGTGTGTGTGTGTGTGTGTGTGTGTGTGTGTGTGTGTGTGTGTGTGTGTTATTTTTTTTAATTTATTTTGCTTTCTTTTTTTTCAAATTAATTGGTTGTTTAGTCTTTTTTTCAATATAGTATTTGCGTACCATGTGCATTATATGTAAATTAGATTAGCAACGGCAAGTTAAAAAAATGGCATTCCCAACCAAAACTTTCACCGTTGTAAAATTAAGAATCATTGTCATTGTCTTGTCATTGTCCTTGTCATTGTCCTTGTCATTGTCCTTGTCATTGTCTGTGTCCTTGTCATTGTCCTTGTCCTTGTCCTTATTGATGTTGTTATTGTGTCTTACAATAATGCTGGACAGAAGGGACTGAATATTATGTAATCATTGTCATTGTCATTGTCATTGTCCTTGTCATTGTCACTGTCATTGTCTTTGTCCTTGTCCTTGTCCTTGTCATTGTCATTGTCTGTAACGCACGCAGACTTGCCCACAGTCGCACGTACAGACTCTCACGCAACAGACGCATACACCGCCACTGACTCAGACGGGCGCATTCATGCGGTAAAACTCAACACACGGGCTCCCTTTCTAAAGTAACTTTTATACACTAAAAGGTTCAAAAAGATTATCAAACTATATACACTTCTCCTCTACTAACATCCGAACATCACACACACACAAATCACAATATCTCGCCAGGCTAGGTGTTAGTTCTCAGTCTCCAACCTGTTTGATGTTATTGCCTGGTTACGTTGGTCCTTCTCACGTCTAGGCGTGCAAGTCCGTTGTATGCTCTTTCCTGTCGTCCTGTCTGTAACACGGACGTCCTTGTACTCGCACCGTAGCGCAGTTCTCGCTGTGATCCGGGTATCTTGGTCCCGATCAGACTCACTCTGAGCGAAGAGCTGGAGGGATGACCTCACGTTAGGTCCCACCTGTGACTGACGTCTCGGCGTCCGTCGTTCCACTCTTTACAAGCACTCTAAACACAACAACAAAAGTCCCAACGTAACACTTGCTAAACACACAACATATTGGATCAATGAGAAACGTCACGTAACCTGGCTGATACAAATAACTCACACGTTCATTCACACACAAGAGTGTTAGGCTATAGTCTGTTTCAAGATAGTGACAGAGATATGGGGGTGTTACGGAAGTAGACAGTTTATGAAGCACGTGTGTGTGTGAGAATGATTGATTGATTGTACATTGCTTAACGTCCAGACAGCAACAAGGCTTTCTCAGGACGTGCCTGCACTGCTTGTGAAAAAAAAAAACTAAACAGAACATTGAATTATGTCGCCAGCCGATCAAATACATTAAATAAACCTAACACATGGGGCCTAAATAAAGCTAAGACCATTTAGCAACACACATCCAATATCAAGAGCTACAGGCAGTGCAGACAGTAAGGAGAGTTTCCCTGGTCAGCCCCACAGGGTGGGTTTTCCTCTCTATTCTGGGGCATGTGTTTCTGTCTACCCGAGGTCCATTCACCTGTATTTGCCTTTTTAAAACTCTCCCTACTGTCTGCACTGCCTGTAGCTCTTGATATTGGATGTGTGTTGCTAAATGGTCTTAGCTTTATTTAGGCCCCATGTGTTAGGTTTATTTAATGTATTTGATCGGCTGGCGACATAATTCAATGTTCTGTTTAGTTTTTTTTTTCACAAGCAGTGCAGGCACGTCCTGAGAAAGCCTTGTTGCTGTCTGGACGTTAAGCAATG
Source organism: Semisulcospira habei (assembly GCA_036245525.1). Lineage (NCBI taxonomy): Eukaryota > Metazoa > Mollusca > Gastropoda > Semisulcospiridae > Semisulcospira > Semisulcospira habei. The sequence goes on from BTPG01000008.1 coordinate 72,865,836, forward strand.
TACAATCAATCAATCATTCACACACACACACACACGTGCTTCATAAACTGTCTACTTCCGTAACACCCCCATATCTCTGTCACTATCTTGAAACAGACTATAGCCTAACACTCTTGCTATACACTACTCTATACACTGGAAAAGCCAACCACGTACTACCTTCCTAGCGACTTAGACATACACACCTCACATTCTTTTAGTTATCTAACTCGGTAAATAACTGTAACTCGCATTTCTTTAGTTATCCATCTCGGTAAATAACTAACTCGCATTCCTTTAGTTATCCATCTCGGTAAATAACTGTATACCAAAACACCGGTTACTTCACTGAATTCTAAACCAACATAACTGAACCAAACCGGCCAACACTATACAAGCAAATTACTCTTAGCAACGCATACTGTCTTTAACTAAGCAACTATCAATACTACATATATAGAAACATACCTGAATCCTAGGTTTCAGAGTCTTGGAATACGGGCTAGGTATCTCAAACACATCTGATTCCTCTGACAAGAAAGCCCGTACTAACGCATTTATAGCTCTGCAAGACAGCTTCCGCCTAGAACTCACTAGAACAGAACTCACTAAACTCCCCGTGCTAACCATGTCTTAAAGATTTCACGTGGCTCTCGGCCTCACGGACTATCGGCACAAAAGAAACCGTTAACAACAACCGTACCGTATATAACCTAATGTGTGAGCACTATGCACGAGCATAGAGCTTCATCACATTGTCCTTGTCCTTATTGATGTTGTTATTGTGTCTTACAATAATGCTGGACAATAGAGACTGAATGTTATGTAATTAAAGACTTGTTTGCTCTTGTTCAAGTTCGTACACTAGAGAGTTCATGCCGTTAGGATGAAAAGGCAGTTGCAACGTGTGCCTACTGACATAGACTGTGAAAAGGCAGTTGCAACGTGTACCTACGGACATAGACTGTGAAAAGGCAGTTGCAACGTGTGCCTACAGACATAGACTGTGAAAAGGCATTTGCAACGTGTGCCTACTGACATAGACTGTGAAAAGACAGTTGCAACGTGTGCCTACGGACATAGACTGTGAAAAGGCAGTTGCAACGTGTGCCTACTCAAATAGACTGTCAAAAGGCAGTTGCAACGTGTGCCTACGGATATAGACTGTGAAAAGGCAGTTGAAACGTGTGCCTACGGACACAGACTGTGAAAAGGCAGTTGCAACGTGTACCTACTCAAATAGACTGTCAAAAGGCAGTTGCAACGTGTGCCTACTGACATAGATATTGAAAAGGAGTTGCAACGTGTGCTAATGACATAGACTTCCAAAGGCAGTTGCAACGTGTGCCTACTGACATAGACTGTCCAAAAGCAGTTGCAACGTGTGCCTACTGACATAGGTATTGAACAGGAGTTGCAACGTGTGCCTACTGACATAGACTGTCCAAGGCAGTTGCAACGTGTGCCTACTGACATAGACTGAAAAGCAGTTGGAACGTGTGCCTACTGACATAGATATTGAAAAGCAGTTGGAACGTGTGCCTACTGACATAGACTGTGAAAAGCAGTTGGAACGTGTGCCTACTGACATAGACTGTGAAAAGCAGTTGGAACGTGTGCCTACTGACATAGACTGTGAAAAGCAGTTGGAACGTGTGCCTACTGACATAGACTGCGAAAAGCAGTTGGAACGTGTGCCTACTGACATAGATATTGAAAAGCAGTTGCAACGTGTGCCTACTGACATAGACTGTCCAAAGGCAGTTGCAACGTGTGCCTACTGACATAGACTGTCCAAAGGCAGTTGCAACGTGTGCCTACTGACATAGATATTGAAAAGCAGTTACAACGTGTGCCTACTCAAATAGACTGTCCAAAGGCAGTTGCAACGTGTGAAAAGAAGGGTACACAAGGCTTGGTTGAGGCAAGACAATACTGAGAGCCCGTTGTATTGGCGTTGTATTGGCGAATGCTTGCAATCAGAGCCCGTCATGGGGCATATCGCTTGACCCCTTCACCGACGCGACAAAATGAACACGAACCAACTGCAAGAGACATAGATCCTCATGAGCCCCCGCAGTCGTGGGGGCTCATGAGGATCTATGTCTCTTGCTGAGACCAATTTGCTTCTAAATTCCTTGGGCGGCTGTGGCTTGTGGTCGAGGAGCGAAGGAACAAAATACAGTGGCAGTATAGGCGTGACTGAACTTCATCATCATCATCATCAGTCCCTTGCCCGAACTGGGCGTTGGGGGGACTGAAAGGCAGCAGTTGAACTTAGTCGATGGTAAATTAACCCCGTGGATGCTGCGGACGATACAGTTCGGTCAAAAAGACGCTTGGGTACGTCAGCACCAGTGAAGGGGTCCAATCAGACATAAATAGAGATACAGAGTGCTATTACACAATATATCTAGAGATACAGAGTGCTGTTATACAATATATAGAGAGACACAGAGGGCTGTTATACAATATATATAGAGATACAGAGTGCTGTTATACACAGAAGGGAACACTTTATAGAGATATAGAGTGCTGTTTTCTGGCCTCCATTTCTGAGTACAGCAAGTGACTACTGGCACGTGCGACCTAAGTAACGTAGCGCGCAGGTGTAACGTCTACTGGGTAATCTGACCACAGGCCCCGGGGGTCGGTCTTCCATTTCTGAGCATTGTGCAGCACAGCCCTAGACTGAAAGCATGCTCGTCGTTTGCTTGTGAGCAACACGAATGTAAATGGGTCGTTCGGCAAGAGGTGCCGAACATCAATATGAGTCGTGCAGCATGGAACTGAGTAATGACGGCTGAGGGGCTTGTATTACGAACATCGTGTTGATGGCAGATCAACTACCACTGATAGACTGTGCGTGCACAGCAAAATGATCGGATGACATGAGCCGGCAGCTGCGGGAGCTATGAGTATCTGTGTCTCGGGGAGATGAGACTGCAGGTCACAATCAAGACAGTAGTCTGCTGCTGAACCGCCATTATGACGAACCCATTTTCTAAATGAGTAACATTGACGCAAAATAGTCTAGCCAGCAAACTGCATCGATCCTCATAATCCCCAGCAAGACGGAGCGCGGCGTGCCCGACATGAAAAGATGGACTGGCCAGAACATGACAGACGGACTGGCCAAAACATGACAGACGGACTGGCCAAAACATCCCTTGAACTTTCAGCCTCGTTAGCCGCCCCGTGGTGTGCTTTTGGTGTCCACTTCTCCCGCTTGAGTAATTAACAACTGACCGCCGTGTGAGGCCCCTGGAGTGGGTGGAGGTGCGGGGGGCGTGAGCGAGGCGTGGTGTGGATAAAGCCAAAGTCCAGCGTGATTCTCTGTAATCATTAACCCCTTCAGCGCTGTCGGCATGTTCACACTTGACACCCATCCGCAAGACTATATGGCGGGGAAGGTAACAACTCCACCATGTTAGCTAAATGGTGGCGCTGGAATAGCTTGCTGTGTAGAAGCACTATTCCAGCACCAAGCTAGTCTGAAACTCTTAAAAAATCATTGTTGGTGTCAGAACTGGCCCTGACTAAAGGAAGGCAGTGGATGCCGATAGGTGTAAGGTCGGGAAGGAAGACCAGACGGTTAGTTAGTTTAGTATAGTTTAGTTTAGTTAAGTTTAGTTAGTAAGTTAGTTAGTTACTTAGGTAGGTAGGTAGTTAGCTAGTTAGATAGATAGCTGGTTAGACAGCTAGTTAATAGGGATTAACGCCGAGCGGGCGATTAAGGCCATCTAATGGCGGGAAATCAGGCTAGGGAATGAGGCCAGGCAGGCCTGAGGACACAGAATTGAAGGACACTGAAGTAAAGCATTCTGATCACATGGATTCTGATCACATGGATTCTGATCACATGGATTCTGATCACAACTAACACGACGTGGACAGCCACTGTAACAACCCACGTACAAACACCAAGGACAGCCACTGTAACAACCCACGTATTAACACCAAGGACAGCCACTGTAACAACCCACGTACAAACACCAGGGACAGCCACTGTAACAACCCACGTACAAACACCAAGGACAGCCACTGCAACAACCCACGTACAAACACCAAGGACAGCCATTGTAACAACCCACGTACAAACACTAGGGACAGCCACTGTAACAACCCACGTACAAACACCAAGGCCAGCCATTGTAACAACCCGCGTACAAACACCAAGGACAGCCACTGTAACAACCCACGTACAAACACCAAGGACAGCCACTGTAACAACCCACGTACAAACACCAAGGCCAGCCATTGTAACAACCCACGTACAAACACCAAGGACAACCACTGTAACAACCCACGTACAAACACCAAGGACAGCCACTGTAACAACCCACGTACAAACACTAGGGACAGCCACTGTAACAACCCACGTACAAACACCAAGGCCAGCCATTGTAACAACCCACGTACAAACACCAAGGACAGCCACTGTAACAACCCACGTACAAACACCAAGGACAGCCACTGTAACAACCCACGTACAAACACCAAGGCCAGCCATTGTAACAACCCACGTACAAACACCAAGGACAACCACTGTAACAACCCACGTACAAACACCAAGGACAGCCACTGTAACAACCCACGTACAAACACCAAGGACAGCCACTGTAACAACCCACGTACAAACACCAAGGACAGCCACTGTAACAACCCACGTACAAACACCAAGGACAGCCACTGTAACAACCCACGTACAAACACCAAGGACAGCCACTGTAACAACCCACGTACAAACACCAAGGACAGCCACTGTAACAACCCACGTACAAACACCAAGGACAGCCACTGTAACAACCCACGTACAAACACCAAGGACAGCCACTGTAACAACCCACGTACAAACACCAAGGACAGCCGTTGTCAAAGCTGCACAGTTCGCCGACTGGATCACACCGTGATGAACTGACTGGACTTATGTGACCACACCATGATAAACTGACTGGACTGATGTGACCACACCATGATGAACTGACTAGACTGATGTGATCACACCATGATGAACTGACTAAACTGATGTGACCACACCATAATGAACTGACTGGACTGATGTGATCACACCATGAAGAACTGATGGACTGATGTGATCACACCATGATCAACTGACTGGACTGATGTGACCACACCATGATGAACTGACTGGACTGATGTGACCACACCATGATGAACTGGACTGATGTGATCACACCATGATGAACTGACTGGACTGATGTGATCACACCATGATGAACTGACTGGACTGATGTGATCACACCATGATGAACTGACTGGACTGATGTGACCACACCATGATGACCTGACTGGACTGATGTGACCACACCATGATGAACTGGCTGGACTGATGTGACCACACCATGATGAACTGACTAGACTGATGTGACCACACCATGATGAACTGACTGGACTGATGTGACCACACCATGATGACCTGACTGGACTGATGTGATCACACCATGATAAACTGACTGGACTGATGCGACCACACCATGATGAACTGACTGGACTGATGTGATCACACCATGATGACCTGACTGGACTTATGTGACCACACCATGATGAACTGACTGGACTGATGTGACCACCCCATGATGAACTGAATGGACTGATGTGACCACACCATGATGAACTGACTGGACTGATGTGACCACACCATGATGAACTGACTGGACTGATGTGAAAGGAGGCTGATATTTCTGCGGAAATGGACACCGGTCACTTCAGCCTGCAGGCCATGATCCGGCCCAGACTGTCCAGTTTTCTAGCCACTGTCCACACTGTCTGAATGTCTGTACCAACTGTCTAGCCGCTGTCCACTCTGTCTGAATGTCTGTACCAGCTGTCTAGCCGCTGTCCACACTGTCTGAATGTCTGTACCAGCTGTCTAGCCGCTGTCCACTCTGTCTGAATGTATGTAGCAGCTATCTAGCCGCTGTCCACACTGTCTGAATGTTTTTATCAGCTGTCTAGCCGCTGTCCACACTGTCTGAATGTCTGAACCAGCTGTCTAGCCGCTGTCCACACTGTCTGAATGTATGTACCAGCTGTCTAGCCGCTGTCCACTCTGTCTGAAAGTATGTAGCAGCTGTCTAGCCGCTGTCCACACTGTCTGAATGTATGTACCAGCTGTCTAGCCGCTGTCCATTCTGTCTGAATGTATGTAGCAGCTGTCTAGCCGCTGTCCACGTTGTCTGAATGTATGTACCAGCTGTCTAGCCGCTGTCCACACTGTCTGAATGTCTGTCCCAGCTGTCTAGCCGCTGTCCACACTGTCTGAATGTCTGTCCCAGCTGTCTAGCCGCTGTCCACACTGTCTGAATGTCTGTCCCAGCTGTCTAGCCGCTGTCCACACTGTCTGAATGTCTGTCCCAGCTGTCTAGCCGCTGTCCACACTGTCTGAATGTATGTAGCAGCTGTCTAGCCGCTGTCCACACTGTCTGAATGTCTGTCCCAGCTGTCTAGGCGCTGTCCACTCTGTCTGAATGTCTTTACGCGTCTGTTGGTATCTGCGTGTGTGTGTGTGTGTGTGTGCGTGCGTGCGTGCGTGCGTGCGTGTGTGTGTGTGTGTGTGTGTGTGTGTGTGTGTGTGTGTGTGTGTGTGTGTGTGCTGGTATCTGTATGTGTTTCTATCTGTATGGGTTGGTATGGGTTGGGATGTGTATGTGTTGGTATGGTTGATATGGGTTGGTATCTGTGTGTTGATATCTGTACCTGCAGAGTGCATGAATTCCCAGTGCGCCGGTCTGTCCTTGTATAAATATGCAGTGCTGCAGGTGATTCATAGTTCATATTCAGTGTTTTGTGATCTGTTTTGTGATCTGTTACCATGCACAGTTTGTGATCTGTTACCATAATCCGCTTTTTTTAAAGCCACCAGAACTTTCATATCACTGAATAGCATAAAAAACTAAAAAGTCCAAGAATGTCAACGCGTTTATGTTTAGCTGTGTAAACTGTCCGAGCCCTTGCGCGTCTGTGTGTGGATGTCTGCGCGTGGCGGTCTGCTTATATGTTTGCCTAAAACCCATCCTGTCTGCTTGTATATACGTTTGCCTAACACCCATCCTGTTTGCTTGTATATATGTTTGCCTAACACCCATCCTGTCTGCTTGTATATATGTTTGTCTAACACCCATCCTGTCTGCTTGTATATATGTTTGCCTAACACCCATCCTGTCTGCTTGTATATATGTTTGATTACACCCATCCTGTCTGCGTGTATATATGTTTGCCTATCACCCATCCTGTCTGCATGTATATATGTTTGCCTAACACCCATCCTGTCTGCGTGTATATGTGTTTCCCTAACACCCATCCTGTCTGCGTGTATTTATGTTTGCCTAACACCTATCCTGTCTGCTTGTATATATGTTTGCCTGTGTATATGTTTGCCTGACACCCATCCTGTCTGCTTGTAATATAAAACCATTCCGTCTGCTTGTATATATGTTTGCCTAACACCCATCCTGTCTGCTTGAATATATGTTGCCTAACAACCATTCTGTCTGCTTGTATATATGTTTGCCTAACACCCATCCTGTCTGCTTGAATATATGTTTGCCTAACACCATCCTGTCTGCCTGTATATTTGTTTGCCTAACACGCATCCTGTCTGCCTGTATATGTGTTTGCCTAACACCCATCCTGTCTGCCTATATATATATATATATATATATATATATATATATATATATATATATATATATATATATATATATATATATATATATATATATATATATATATATATATATATATATATATATATATATATATATATATATATATATATATGTTTGCCTAACACCCATCCTACCTGCCTGTATATGTGTTTGCCTAACACCCATCCTGCCTGCCTGTATATATATGTTTGCCTAACACCCATCCTGTCTGCTTGTATATATGTTTGCCTAACACCCATCCTGTCTGCTTGTATATATGTTTGCCTAACACCCATCCTGTCTGCGTGTATATATGTTTGCCTTACATCCATCGTCTGCTTGTATGTATATGTTTGCCTAATACCCATCCTGTCAGCTTGTATATATATGTTTGCCTAATACCCATCCTGTCTGCTTGTATATATATGTTTGCCTAATACCCATCCCGTCTGCCTGTCCTTCCAGTCCCCCGCTCACACCACCCTTACGCACCTTTCCTCTAATAACAGAGTCGGCATAAAACAGTATAACGCGCCATACAGTTTGTAATACGGCAAGCAATTCCGCAAGAAATAGGTCTCTGTGCTGATCCGTGAATGTTGACATTGCTGCTTCGAGTCGGAAGGCCCCAGTTCCTCAGGCAGCACGCTTACTGTATCCGCCTTGTGTACTGACACAGCAACCGCAGGAAAAAGAGAGTGGATCAGCGTTTAGGTCAGGGACAGAAATACGTATGATGACGTCACTACTGCGCTAAACTTGTCTGACGCGTGGTGTCAAAACCCGACCGAAGGTTGTCGGCCCTTTGCAGCCATTTATTATTAGATGTTCATTCAGGCAGCTATCAAGCTCTTTCACGTGCGGCACGCACTCTGAGCTATGTACTGACCAAGACAGCTTCACAATAGTGCCTGAAAGACTTTGCGTTAGATCGGAAATAACTCAGGCGGTTAAGAATCGGAGCAAAAGAGAGCGAAGGGAATCGCCGGGTCGTGGGTTCGAGTCTCGGCCCCGGTAACTTTACTCGCAATCCAGAAAAAAAAGAACAAGCTTGTTCAATAGTATGGCCGTTGAAAGGTCCTGGTAAATCAAAGTGTCACAGTTGTATTACGCCTGAATTGATCAGTATTCAGGTCGTATTCCATGGGCAATAGATTTTCCTGCCCCCCCATAACCAGCCCGTCAGAGCCGCCTACTATCACTTCGGTGCCGTGGACGTTAGACCCCAAACTAACCAGACTTGGCGCCCGGCGGAATTTCTTTATTCATTTATGTATTTATTTCTTCTTGTTGCTTTTTTATAATCTATACTAATGGTCAAAACTTAAGGGTCACATTTTATCGCAGACACACCGACAACACCACACAAATAATGTAACAATACTTGGAGTCAGTACTTTGCTAATATATTCAGTAACAAGTTCATTTAAGTTTTGAGTAAATCAAGCAATTGTAACAACAGCAGTACGTTAGAATGTTCACCCACCCCTCATTTGAAAAGTCACACAAGAATGGTCCAGTCAGTAGAGTGTGCACCCACAGTTTGCAGCCAAGCATTCAATGCAGCGTTGACGCATGGAGTTCACCAGGGTTCGGAGAACATGTTGTGGAATCGCTTCCCACTCTTGATGCAGGAACTGAGTCAGCTGGGGGACGCCTTGAGGTGGGGGGCGGTTGCTGATTACACGTTGCCCCAGCACGTCCCAGAGGTCCTCGATGAGAGCCAGATCAGGTGAACGAGCTGACCACTCCATCCTCATGATGCCCCGTTGCTCAAGGTACTCATCCACCACACGGGAGAGAATGAGAATATGAGAGCCCCAGACTACCCCTCCCCCAAACAATATATTTATTCTAATTAACACGGTAATTAAGCAAGCCCACGTCAACAAAGACACCCAATACCTTTATTACCTATCCATTTTAGTTCCACTCCAGAAATCATTCAAGCTACGTTTGGGGGAGGGGTAGGCTGGGGCTCTCATATTCTCATTCTCAGAATAATTAATTCTAGAATGAGAATATAAGATTTGAAAACCAATCAAATCGATAAATGCCACATCGATCAACTAATTATTGTAATCAACTAGCCATTTAGACAAACCCAACGCCACCCAAGACACCCAATACCTTTATTACCTAGCCATTTTAGTTCCACTCCAGAAATCATTCAAGCTACGTTTGGGGGAGGGGTAGGCTGGGGCTCTCATATTCTCATTCTCAGAATAATTAATTCTAGAATGAGAATATAAGATTTGAAAACCAATCAAATCGATAAATGCCACATCGATCAACTAATTATTGTAATCAACTAGCCATTTAGACAAACCCAACGCCACCCAAGACACCCAATACCTTTATTACCTAGCCATTTTAGTTCCACTCCAGAAATCATTCAAGCAACGATTTTTTTATCAACTGCCAACCCGCGAGTATTAAGCAGATCCCCCACCTAACCTAAATTATTAATGCTGTCATTTACTACTATCAGCTGTTTTCGGGAAATGACTACTTGCGCCATTGTGGGAATTCCCGTTAGACATAATTTCCACAACACCCAACCCAAAAGTAAGTGACGTCAATGTTGCCAATAGCAACGCCGCGTGTCAACTCGTGACCCTAGTCTCGTGATCAAGTATTGCGTCGTTGAAACGTTCGTAGGGCGTGAAGAAGTGCGGTTGTGTTCTCAGAGTGACGGACTAACTTATCCGGTGATAGCACTAAATCTTGTAAAATATCCTACGTGGTGAGCGGTAAGTGACTGTTAATTGAACGCTGACTAACGTAAGTTACAAATGACTGGTAGTTTGACGGTAATTTGTCTGTTAAACTTGTAATATTTAGAAACAAGAAGTGCGCTAGTGTTAACCAGATCGGTTTAGTTTAATTTGCCTACGCTGACTAACATTCACTCATTATAAAAATGAATTGGACTCAGGAAGAGGTGTTGATCTTACAATCACATGGTGAATACCATGAAAAAATGGCTACTTTCATTCATTCCGTTTTGACCAAAGCTCCAAAGCAAAAACATAGACAGAACACAGAGTTAAATGACTCTTAATACAAAGTATTTAATCTTCTAATGACACCCTTGCCGCTAACGCCGTCAGCGCGGTTTTAAAATAGATCTTACGTAGCAAACATCGCTGGCGCGCGGCGTGCAGACAGTTTCATTTGAGTACAGCGTCACTAGCTGCAATGTGGAAGTTGATTTAGCGACCTGTAGCTCTGTAGCAAGCAAAAACATAGACAGAACACAGAGTTAAATGACTCTTAATACAAAGTATTTAATCTTCTAATGACACCCTTGCCGCTAACGCTGTCAGCGCGGTTTTAAAATAGATCTTACGTAGCAAACATCGCTGGCGCGCGGCGTGCAGACAGTTTCATTTGAGTACAGCGTGCAGACAAATACGTCACTAGCTGCAATGTGGAAGTTGATTTAGCGGCCTGTAGCTCTGTAGCAAGCAAAAACATAGACAGAACACAGAGTTAAATGACTCTTAATACAAAGTATTTAATCTTCTAATGACACCCTTGCCGCTAACGCCGTCAGCGCGGTTTTAAAATAGATCTTACGTAGCAAACATCGCTGGCGCGCGGCGTGCAGACAGTTTCATTTGAGTACAGCGTGCAGAAAAATACGTCACTAGCTGCAATGTGGAAGTTGATTTAGCGACCTGTAGCTCTGTAGCAAGCAAAAACATAGACAGAACACAGAGTTAAATGACTCTTAATACAAAGTATTTAATCTTCTAATGACACCCTTGCCGCTAACGCCGTCAGCGCGGTTTTTAACACTGACATAGGGACTTAGTAACGTGACTAAGTACGCCGCGTCTATATCGTGTCATACAACTGAAATGCGGTGAAGTTTTCTGCGGACTGGAGTCTACATGCTGAATAAAGATTTTGTGTCTGTCTGTCTGTCTGTGTGTGAGTGCTTGTGTGTGTTTGTAGGTATGTGTGAGTGTGTATGCGTGTGTTTGTCAGTGTATGAGTGTGTTTATCTGTCAGTGTGTGAGTGCATGTATGTATGCGTGCGAGTGTTTGTGTGTGAGTGTTTGTCATTGTGTGAGTGCATGTATGTATGCGTGTGCATGCTAGTATGTATGCATGTGCATGCGTGTATGTATGTGTGCGAGTGTTTGTGTGTGTGTGCATCTGTGCGTGTATTTATGCATGAGTATATATAGTTAGTGTTAGAGATATGATAATTTCAAGAACATTTATACCATTGACTCTACGTCAATACCCCAAAACACAGTTATTTAATAATAACCACACACACACAAAACATTCTTATATACACTTGATACAAATTTAAGTTACCTACAGACACTTGTTAACAAATTTCCAAAGTCACCTACAACCGCTAACTAACTTTACAGGTAACTTTGAAGTTAGTTGGTGCAAGTTCTGATAAGTGACTTAAAACAAGTTCTTACAAGAACCTAATCATAAGATCTTGTAAGTTATTGAACCAAGTCACAACTTACTTGGACAGAATTTCCAAGTTACAAGGACAACAAGAAAACTTTTTTTTCTCAGTAGTACTCTGGTGGTGGGGCTGATGGCGTCAAATGAGCAGGCATAAAAGGCATGACATCTCTTTGTGAAGAGTATTTCAGAATTAATGAATGATTACCAAAACTGATCTTTACTTGCCTAACAGTCCGTAAACTTTTTTCATAGTTTCTTCTACGCCTATTTTCTTTCCTTCCTCTAAAAAAGATTTCTTTAGCTCTTCAACATTCGCGGGTTGACTACGCATCTTATTCTGTATTTCAGACTTCTGTTGCTTGTAATTTGCTAAATCATCCTGGACTCGCTTAAATTCGTTATCGTCAATTTCATTATTTTCCAAAGCCTTACTAATAATAAGTTTCATACTCGTCAGCTTAGCTGCTGCGAGCGTACTTAATGCTTCATGCTTCTGCAACTTCATATAAAATCTTTTGTTAATAGCTTCCATACCAAAGCATGCTAGACTTGTGACAAGACCAATACCTTCAACAGCAATTCCTATAACACTTCCCACCCCCGTTGCAAACAGAGTTATACCTCCTACAGATAATCCGGCTGAAACCACCCCCATGGCCATTGATGTGTTGTGTACAGAATTGAAAACCGTATTGTAACGGCGTTTACACCTCGAGTATTTTGCTTGTTCTTCTTCCAAATACTTCAACGCTTCTGTAATATTCATTAAACGGAATGAATCTGCCTTTAATGTTTTATCACGCTCAAGCTGCTCAGGTGGTATTTGTGGATACAAGTTCACCATTTTTTATTTACAAATATTTTTTTAATCAGCAATTACATTTTGCAACTCTTCAAAAGTATACAATTTGCTGGCATAATAAAATGCAACAAGATCAATGTGTTCAAGGTTTATGTAAGTTAGACGAACAAAAGTTGTTTTGTCAACCACCACCTTGACAGTGGGAATACTGCTTGAAACATTAATAACATCATTGTTTTTTGTAATGGCAATAAAGACCTTTGATGATTCTGATACTGTTTCATCCCATGTAAGTTTAATTCCTTGTGCAATTTGAGCCTCTTTAGCAGTAGCAACAGATTTCATGATAATTTCAAATACTATTGTCGCTTCTCTAGCCACGACTAAGCTTGCTGGCATAAACACAACAGAAGTATCTGATCTACCCTTTCTAGTTGTAAGAAGATATCTTCGTTTCTCATAATTTTCAACTTTCAGTTTTTCTCTGCTATTGTTGTCTAGGGCAAAACTTGGAACAAGGCTTACAATAAGTGGCCCAGAATTAACAACCTTCCTAAACACTAAGGCGCCTTCATCATCAGTGTATACATAAGGACTAATAAATTCAATCTTTATGTCCCAGTCAATTGTGGGTGGTGGTGCCGGTACAGGTGAAACAACCCATTTAGTACCCACATGTATTAAGTTGTAGGGCACATTATTTACAGGTGGAGTAGGTACAGTAACATCACGCAGCTGACCAAGTTTAGGAATCTGTTTTTCACCGTCTTTTATGTCAACAATTACTTTTCTCTTGTACATGCCATAGGAATCAAGTTCAAAACCATATATTTCTCCAATTTCCCCTTCCTTCTCAAAATCCTGTACGTCTGCCAAATCTTTCAGCTCTGTTACTGGACACGCAACTGGTATGATTCTAGGCTTTGGACCAAGACCACTCATTTTTATAAACAAAAATAAAATTATTTAATTTCCAAAACAACATAAAAATCATGCATTACAACTGGTTTACCATTCTGATTAGTTACAGATAAGCACAATGATTCAAAGAAACTAGAACCTAATTTTTTAAACTGAGAATTAGGAAATCTAGCAACCACATTTTCACAATATGGGGCAGTTCCAGTCGGCAAGCATCTTAACAAAGTTGAAGGCTTTCCATTGTGTACATTTTCAGTAGTGTTCAGTTCTTTCAAATGAACATTTAGCACTGTGTGTACTGACAAATGAACAGGATATCTGCCAGTTATTCTTGGTTTTTTTGGTGATAGTAGACTACCAACTGATTGTGACCAATCTTCATCTGGATGTGTTATTGTTTTAAAAAATCCAAGTAATAATAAAAGACTAATTGATAAAGAAAACTTACCACTTTTCGGAAAATCAATTGTAACAAGTAAATTAGCTGGGTTTAAAGTTGCTTTAATTTTAAATTCATTTTGAAGCCATTCAGCTAAAGTACAAAAGTCATAATACCCAGCTCGTAAAGTATCACCCTTCTCAATACCATCAAGAGTTCCACTTACAGAATAATTTTCATCATCCGTTACATTAAACCACTTTACTGTGTAGAACATTTCATGGATAGCTACAGCCTTGCTACCATCATGATTATCAATCCCATTAGTTAACCACATTGGTTTGCTTGTGTCAATATTTGTTAAGGTTATAAACATTTTTATTATCACATAAAAAAAAAAGGATGGAATTTAAATCACCAACCATTACCACTACAAACGCATTTCAATTTAACGTGAATGCCAAGTATAATGTTGCACCTACTTATGAACAGAAAATAATTCAGTTAAATCAGCTTGATATTGCTGTGTCTGAACAAGATCTATTCCAAGTCAAAGTACCCAATCCGTTTGATCATTACCTAAACCCTCCAATAACAGACGATGCTACAGCAAGAAAGTGGTCTTCAAGTCCACTACAGATGTTTCAAAACCAACTTAACTTTGCCATACTGTGTTCTACTACAGGCTGTGGTGTTTCATTTACAGACCATTTGAATCACTCAAACAAACTGATTAGGTCTGTGTATCGTTTCCATGTTTATTACCAGCTTAGACGTATACTGTCAGAACTGCATACACCACTACCAACTGAATCCAGTTTCAACAGGTTTAACAACCCCATGGATATGAAAGCATTTGAACGCATCTGTAATGAATTTAACATAAGCACTAAGTATGACTTCACACAAAAACTTGATGATCACCACGGCATTGGTACATTATATTATGCTTTGAGTCACAGACAATACCCTCAAGATTACTGGCCTCCCTACACTTCATTCTCATCAAAATCACAAGTCTGGTTAGGCTCAATAGAACAGAAACAATCTAACGCATGGTCAACATTTGTCTTGGACAGGAGTGACGGATTTACTCAAGCAGGAGTCGAGCGCGTAAATGAGTCTATCAGAACATATGTCTGGTGTATACTAGGTGCACAATCACTAACAAAATCAAACATTTTGAATGGAAGTGGTAAATTTGAAGCACAAAAACAGTTTCTCGCTAATCTTGAAGATTCAGTAAATTCAGTAGTTGATCTCCCATCAAGCATACAACGCTACCAAGACGTTCTCAGATATGCTAGATCAAAAGTTGACTTTGTAGTTGGTATTGGGTTATACATGTTGCCATCAGACCTTCAACTCCAAATGGGTACAATAACAAATTATAATAATGAAATAGTTGTTGCAGGTGTTGGTCAGAAACTCGGTCTCAATCAATCTGTAAACTTGGGGGTCACAACCACACATGTACAGACATTAAAACCATTAATGACACCAGCACCAGTAACGTCATCACCCGTACAGACAATAACAACCCCGGTCCCAACACCAACACCAACCCCAATCCTTGACACCCATGAGTCAGAGAGAACAGCATTGGTAATAGGTCTCACTGGATTAGGGGTATTACTTCTTTACCTGTTTCATTAAATAACCCACTATTAACCCTCCTACTGTCACCAAAAAGACCCACACATGTTCTGCCATAAACCCTACTGCCTTTGCCGCTGTACTAATCAGCCAACTGACAACAGTGCCTATAATGCCAGGCAAAGCGTCCATTGCTTTCACAGCCAATTTCTTAAGCAAGTCTGATATGTGAGACAGTTGTTTCTTTACCCACGACTGTAAATCTTTTGGATCTGTGGGGACTGGGGTTGGTGGTGCTGGAGGTGGAGAACCACCACCCGTTACAGCCAACACAACTGTACTGATAATAAACCCCAGAGCTGTAATTAAACTGGCAATTGTGATGCCCTGTTCTCTGAAAAGTGTTTTTAGTCTCTCAGCCAGAGTAGTGTCTTCGTGAAGTATTTTCTGAATAGTTTCTCTAATCCTGTTGACCTGTGATTTTAGTTTTTGTCTTCCAATTTCAACTACTTCTAGCCGCGCTGATCTTTCTGTATACAAATCATTTAATCTTTTTTGTATTCTTTCTTTCATTTCTATGTCAAGATTTCCATTGTCTGCTGTAGCCAGTTTCTCTTTTTCACGTTCTATGTGTTTATCAAGCTCTCCCAGTTTGGCAATATTATTAACCATCTCACCTCTTATCGTCTGCAGTGTTTTATCCAACCCAGCTAACTCCCGCTTTGTCAAAGGAGAGTCACCAATTGTTTTTAATTCGTCATTTATTTGTTCTTCTGTAAATGAGGTTTCTTGTATTACTGTGTTTGCTATTTTTGGTAGGCTTGTTACTGGTGCCAAATCAATTTGTTGCCCTGTTGGCAACTTTGTTTGCGTGTCGTGAAGCACACTAACAAGTCTTGGGGGAACAGGAGACCCTCCAATACCAAGGTATCTTGCCAACCCAGAGTTACCACCGACTTCACCTTTAATTGTACTTAAAGCCCTAAACTTAGAAGGATTATTTTTATGTGTTAGATATATTTTCCCTCTGTCTGTATTTACAAATAAGTGCCCTTTATCATATTCAAATTGATTAGGATCTATTACATCTGGGTGAACACCAACACTGTCATAAAATGAGTTTACTTTGTCTTTTAATAGTTCGTGATACATACTAGAACTAGTTACCATTCCAGTCATATCTGTTGCACCAGTATCATAGTCATTCATGTCATCCATTTCAAAATCTTCATGATTAAATCCTCCCGCTGCCATTGTTTTATTAATTTATTATTTTTTTATTGTGCATAATAAAAATGACACAGTCTTACGGATCAAAGTTAGACCCATACAGAAAACTACGTGAGCCCCTGGGTGTTAAGGCCATTCGACAATCCATAGTCATCACGAACAATCCAAGTACCATAGACCAGAACCAAACACTTACAGTCAAGTTTCCAAACCTAGGTCCCAGTGACGTTATTGTTCCTGGCACTGCACGCCTAGCATTTAATATTGAACTATCATCAGACGCAGACGTGAACAGAACACTAGTTAACAATCTTGGCAGAGCAATTGTTAGAACTATTAAAGTAAAACTTGAAGGACAGGAAGTGTTTAGTCTTGATGACTCAGATGTATTCTACTGTTACAAAGACCTTTGGCTAACAAGAGAAGAACGAGAAGATCGTATTTACCAAGGCATACAGCCAGATAATGTTGGTAAACTTCGAATCGACGCCGGAGATAAAGTAACTAATACAGCCATGGATGTTATAATGGCCGAAACATATGGATCCAGATTCTACATTCCACTTGAGTTTGAAATCCTAACAGCTCATTTGCCTTATTATCAAGGGGCACTGAATGACCGTCTGAGCTTTGAACTAACTTTCAATGACTACTCCAAAGTTATAAAATCATCTGCCACAGATGCAACATACAAGATCTCTAACATTTCCTTGGAATACGAAATTGTCACACATACTGAACTAGCCAGACTCATTCAAAATCAGTACCAGTCAAGACTTCCAATTTATTATGACAGGGTGATTAGACACAGTTTAATGCAAAAAGACAAGAGCGACCCAATGTGGAACATAAACTTGAACACACCTGCCAGGTCATTGAAAGGTATTCTTATGTTGTTTGTTGAACCTGTGAGTCCATACAAACGGGATTCAGAAAAATTCTACAATCCTAAGATTACACATTTGTCCTGCACAATCGAAGGCCGCCCTAATCAAGTGTACGCTTCAGGAATGTTACCTTATCAACACTACGATGAGATCACAAAGTATTTTGCGGGTGGAAGGATTAGAGATAAACCTGCAAACATTGCGTGCAAAGATCTACATCTGTATGATGTTAGGATTGGTCAATACCTGACAAACAAGTATGCACTGTGGTTAGACCTTCGTAGTACAGATGATGACTATCTTCATGGGTCAGGACGAACTGTCGAGAACGGTAGTGATGGAATAACAATTCAGATACAAAAAAAGGTTGAAACTGCTGCAGCCATAAACATATATTTGTATCTAATTTATGACGCACAACTCAATATTGCAGAAAGCAGACTGAGTGGACACATATATTAAAATTATATTGTGTATTAAAATGAACTTAATGACACTCGATCCACACTGTGGATTGTTTTGTGGTGCCACAGGGTGTGGTAAAACTGAATTTGTACTTAACCTCTTACAAACAAGATACATACACCACTTTGAAAACATTGTAATATTTTGTCCAACAATAAAACACAACAAAGCTTATCACAACCGTTTATTCATTTGGACTGACAGTAATATCTATTTAGTCGACCCTGAGAAAAAACTGAATGACTACCTACAATATTTTTACAAACAATTTGAAGGACAGCCAACGTTGTTTATTGTTGATGACTGTTCTGCAGAGAAAGACATTGTCAAGAAGAGAAACACTTTAGCAGAACTTGCCTTCAGTGGCAGACATGCAAACATAAGTGTATGGATTCTCACTCAGAAATATAATGCTGTACTGAAAGATTTTCGAGAACAGTTAAAGTTTATATGTTTGTTTTACTGTAAGGATCGTGACAGCTTTGAAGACTGTCTCAGAGAAAACGATGTCATCCCAAATAAGCATGAACGGGATGATGTAAAAAATAAACTGAAATCAACTAAGCATCTAAAGCTCATTTTAAAGACAGATCAGCCCACAGGTTAGGGTTAGGGTTAGGGTTAGGGTTAGGGTTAGGGTTAGGGAAAAATACTTGACTTTTAGGTTAGATAAATTAGCATTTTATGACTCCATGCAACATTTGTCTTTAGGGTTGGCTAGTCTGGCAGAAGGACTGAGTGAGTATCCAATAACAAGTAAATATTTTGAGCCGGACTTGATTAAAAAAGGTGTTTATCCATATGAGTACATTGATCACTGGGTTGTGTTTGAAGAAACAAGACTACCACCAAAAGAGAAATTTTATTCTACACTAATTGGTAAAGGTATTTCTGACTCTGAATACCAACACGCACTTAATGCATGGGAAAAACTAGGGTGTAAAACTATTGGTGACTATCATGACCAATACTTAAAGGCTGATGTCTGTTTGCTAGCAAACGTATTTGAAAGTTACCGTGAAAAGGGTTTGTTACACTACAAGCTTGACCCTGCTTGTTACATAACTAGTCCTGGCATGACATGGGATGCATTTTTGAAATCCAGTAAGATATTTATAGACCTGTTGTCTGATCGTACGATGGGTGAAATGGTGGAACGTGGATTGAGGGGAGGTATTAGTCTAGCAGCAAACAATTATGGCAAGGCCAACAACAAATATCTTGACGACTTTGACCCGTCAAAGCCAATGTCATTTATTACATACTTGGATGCTAATAATTTGTATGGGTTTGCAATGTGTGAATTGTTGCCATTAAAAAACTTTTGTTTGTATAATTTGTCACAGTATGGCATAAAAAAATTAACAAAATATATTATGGATCGAGGTCAAAATGATGAAAAGGGTTGGATCTTTGAAGTAGACTTGGAGTATCCACACCATTTACATGATTACCATATGATTATCCATTAGCAGTTGAGAAACTGAGTTTAACGGGGAAAAAAGAAGACACTAAACTTGTACCCAATCTGAATGACAAATTTAATTACGTGTGTCACTATCGATTGTTACAGTTTTACATCAGACATGGTTTAGTACTAAAGAAAGTTCATAGAGGAATTCAATTTGATCAAAGTGCTTTTATGAAAGATTACATAATGAAAAACACAACATTGCGTGCAAGAGAAGGTAACACTGCATTTGACAAAGACTTCTTTAAGCTTATGAACAATGCCTGTTTTGGTAAGACTATGGAAAATCCTCATCACAGAAAAGATGTGAGACTGGTCACAACTGAATCAGGTGCAATTAAACTTACAGGTAAGCCACAGTACACTGGGTACAAAGAGTTTCATCCATCATTGTATGCAGTGTCACTCAAAAAAAAGATTGTTAAACTGGACAAGCCAGTATTCATTGGTATGGCAATTCTTGAGTTATCAAAACTGTTAATGCTTGAATTTTATTATGATTACTTTAAACCAAAATATCCTGACTGCCGTCTGCTATACACTGACACTGACTCTATGATCATAGATGTGTGTACTGAAGACTTTTATGAAGACATGAAAACAGAACTACACATGTATGACACGTCTGACTACCCTAAAGACCATCCACTGTTTAGCACACAAAACAAAAAAGTGCCTGGTAAGTTTAAAGATGAACTGAATGGTGTGCCTATAGTTGAGTATGTTGGACTGAGATCAAAAATGTATTCTATACTGCACCAGAAGGGAAGTCAGTCAAAAGCCAAAGGAATAAAAAAAACAGCAATAAAAAATAAAGACATACGTCATGAACATTACAAGCAAGTGTTAGATGGTGCATTAATGCCTGATTATCCAAACAAGACACTAAGATCAAACAAACATAATATTGAAATGATTCAAACATATAAAAAGTCTCTAGCAGTTGGAGACACAAAAAGAGTGTTTCACACTAAGGAAAAAGCTTATGCACCAGGTCATTACAGGCTCAAGTTATCTGAAGAAATAGCTGATAATCTGCTTGATAAACTAATTGATGAATTGAAATTGTTAAAAGTGGGTAACAGTATCTGTGGGAATAATCTGTAATTCTTCTCTGACAAATGCCCTCTTTGGTGCAGGCTCATACAGATAATATATTGTTGCATTAGCTGAAGGAACTATTTTTTTTATATTATGAACAGATGTAGACCAAATTGGATCAGTTGCCCTACGTCTAACGTCATTTTCAGCTTCACCTGGTTGATACAAATATCTCACCTGTTTTGTAAACAAGCTAGTGTCTGGAGGTGTTATTGCTTTTATTTCTGACGGTATTGTTTTCAATTTAATAGAATCAACAGGTTTAGGGTGACCCTCATTATTCATTGCTTTTATTACAGACGGTAATCTTTTAACCCACTCAGTGTTACGTGTGTCATGCATGAGTTCCTTAGAATACTGATAGCTAAAAAGTCTCTCCGATAATTGCTTGTTAAAGTTTTCTACAATAGCCTGTGATCTATGCAAGCCTGGTATGCCTCGCCGCACTAGCACTCCATGCTTTGCAAATAACTGATTAACAGCGCCTTTAAATTCACTCCCATCATCAACCTGCACAAGCCTAGGGTATTTTAAAGGACCTCGACTATATATTTTTGATAATGCAGTGGCCACTGTTACAGCTTTTTTGTCAGTTATGGGTTCTGCATCCTTATACCTTGAAGCTATGTCAACAACAGTTAATGCATACTTGTATCGTTTCTTTTTTATTGTGTCATGCGGAAGAAACAGGAGGTCCATTTGGTGTGTGTCATTAGGGATAGTGTTTTCAAAATGAGGCCTTGTTATTTTTCTTGGAGCAGGAAGATATATTTGCCAAATTGCCTGTTTTTTGAGCCACTGTTTTATTTGGTTGACATCTCCACCCACAGCAGCATGTAATTTTTTTATTGCAGTATTCCCTTTCCAGTAGCCAATTGGGGAGTAATATATTTTTGATAGTTTAGCGTCTGCCATTTTTTCTAGCAATATAAACTCCTGTAAAATATACTAATGTCATTCCTACTAAAACAAATATTATTTCTCCATTTCTTTGTTCTGGGCTTGGTTGGTAGTAGTCACTAAGTTTTGGTTGTGGAATAGACATGTCTTCACCAGTTACAAGATAGTATTCTTTGATAGCGTCATCGACATTTGAAAATGTATGCTGTGCGTGACCCTCAAGTTTTAGTTTTTCATTAATAAAATCAAGTTTCTCAATTCTTTGCTTCTCATAATCTTGTTGAGCTTGAGCTAGTTTTTCAGACGCCTCATTGTGGCGCTTCATTTCTTCTGCTGATTCTTCTTTACTCACTTTTGAAAAGAAATAGTTTGACCCACTAAATGCCAATGCGTTAATAACTGCACCGCCAATCATAACAGCTATAGTTGCCATATTTTTATTTACATAGAAATATTTTCTGGAATAATTCCTTGCTTGACTAGAAAATCTTTTGTTGCAATCGATGCTGTTATAACAACTACTAGCTTAGCACTGTCTTCAAAGTCTAATTTACTAAGGTCTGCTGATTTCATTTTGAGTAGACTTTTTCCCAACATAGAATATGCTACTGCTAGTCCACTTATTACAGCAGAGTGATAGACAAGGTTCATTAAGTTCTTTGTGTCGCTCATTTTCTTATACCATAAAAATTAAAATAATAAATTTATTTACTGCATGTAAAATGGGTCCAAAGGTTTTGGAACTGCTGGTAATGTGGAGACTTCTTCTTTTGTTTTTGGAGTGTTTGATTTTTTGGACACTGTTCGAGTGTTTGGTTTGTATTTTTTATATAATTGGTAACCTACGTAACCAAATCCGACAACAAATCCAGCAACTATATATTTTGTAGTTTCAGGTTTAGTTGTTTGTCTCTCACTTTGTGGGGGGTGTGACGGTAGTGACACTGGTGCTGTTGATGGTGTGTCAGTCTTTTCTGTTAATGCTTGAAGCTGTAATTTCTTTTGTCTGTTATATTCAGCTAATCTTTTTCCAGCCTCTATTCTACCTGGGCTTTTAGTCTTAGTCACTGTTTGAACCTGTGTCAAGACATGGCTCTGTTGTGGAGTCGTCTCGTCCATTTTCTTCTAATTTAAAATTTATTTTAGAAAAATCAATATGACTACTAGTAACAAGTAAGGTTACAGCAGGCACAAGGTAATTCCCAAACTTGTAAAACATAAGGCATGCTAATTTACCTATTGAACTTGAAACTATGGGGTTGCTTTCTAGATCATGTGAAAGGCTGTCACTATCAACAGGTAGGAAGTGACTTACAGCTTTTGTATATAGACAGACAAGAGACCGGCTTAAATCACGTGTCATTAGTGAAGCAATGTGATTTTCATATTTAGAATGTAGTTTAATTAGCTCATCAGCAGTAAGGGATTCTATGTCTTCTGTCATGTATTGTTTACCGAGAAAAGCTTTTGATTTGCCTGACACAACTACAGAGATAAGCCTTTGTTTTTTAGAGTCTAAGTCTTTGTTCTCTACAGCACAGATATCGCTTAGAAGAAGTAATTCGTCTTGGTTCATTTTAAAACGTAATATAATAATTTTGTTTAAAGAAGTCAATGACAGCATTAATAATTTAGGTTAGGTGGGGGGTCTGGCTTAATACTCGCGGGTTGGCAGTTGATAAAAAAATCGTTGCTTGAATGATTTCTGGAGTGGAACTAAAATGGCTAGGTAATAAAGGTATTGGTGGTAATTGGGTGGCGATGGGTTTGTCTAAATGGCTAGTTGATTACAATAATTAGTTGATCGATGTGGCATTTATCGATTTGATTGGTTTTCAAATCTTATATTCTCATTCTAGAATTAATTATTCTGAGAATGAGAATATGAGAGCCCCAGCCTACCCCTCCCCCAAACATAGCTTGAATGATTTCTGGAGTGGAACTAAAATGGCTAGGTAATAAAGGTATTGGGTGTCTTTGTTGATGTGGGCTTGCTTAATTACCGTGTTAATTAGAATAAATATATTGTTTGGGGGAGGGGTAGGCTGAGGTCAAGCGTTGTCATCCTGCAGAACAGCATTGTCGACTGTGGCTTGGAGAGCTGGCTGGATGAGGGGCTGCACAATCTCGTCCCGATATCGCAGGCCAGTCAGGGTGTCTCGGATGACGTGGAAGGGGGAGGGGGGGGGGGGTCCTGTTCGGTTGCGCAGAGCCGCCACACAGAGCTATCTGTCCTCTCTTCTGCAGGTGCAGCGCGGGCGTCCTGTGAAGGGTCGTCGTTCTGCCCTTCCAGTTTATTGGAATCGTGCCAGCAGCCTCTGAATCACTGAATGGGACATCCCAAGACGTCTCCCAACTTCTCGTCCGGAAATTCAATTCTGCAGTCATGCTAGCTCCCGGCCTTGATCTACTGGCGTTAGGCTTCGTCGTGCTGGCATGGTTAGGAAAGTGACAATTATGCCCCTACTGTACCGGTATTTGTAGGGAAACAGAAGTGCTCAGTGTTCACGACTGACCCCTTGAGCACGTGCATCACGACTTTACCGATTTTTTTCCACCTGCCTGCCTTTGGTACGCTTGCCAATATCGCACAGCTTTTCACAAAAAAATAACGATGTTTCACGTGCATTTGACACTTTCGTGGAAAATGATGAATTGTTGGCTATTGTTCCCTGTACAGTGGACTGTCTAAGGTCAACTTTTAACCCATTTGGATCAGAAGAACATTGTATTTTATTAGCATACTTGCGACGATAAACAATGACACAAAAAAAGTGGAATGGCCCTTAAGTTTTGACCATTAGTATATTTTTGTAACCATTTAATATGACACGTTTTGTGATATTTTCAATGTTGAATTTAAAAAAAAATCCATTGTCAAAATCTAATTTTATCACGCGCCGCCAAGAGCCACGAGGCACTACTCCTGCGCTGTCTTAATTGCTCCGTCACACCATCACCTCAGTGTCTGGTGTAGACTGAATTGAAGTCCGTCAGTCTTTATTCCTGATGTTGAGGGGACGGGTGGGGGGGGAGGAGGGGGGGGACAACTGTGACATGTTGAGGGGACGGGTGGGGGGGGGAGGAGGGGGGGACAACTGTGAAATGTTGAGGGGACGGGGGGGGGGGAGGAGGGGGGGACAACTGTGAAATGTTGAGGGGACGGGGGGGGGAGGGGGGGGGGACAACTGTAAAATGTTGAGGGGACGGGGGGGGGGGAGGAGGGGGGGACAACTGTAAAATGTTGAGGGGACGGGGGGGGGGAGGAGGGGGGGACAACTGTGAAATGTTGAGGGGCAAGGTGACTGAAATGTTGAAGGGCAGGCGACTGTGAAAGGAAGATTGTCTGTGAGAGCGAGCGGGTGGTCCAGAGAGTGCTTGCGCCGATAATTGCTCATATTTCCTTCATTATGTGCTCGTGGATCGGTGTGCGTCTCATTCAACGCAAGGTAAAATTAATGATGATGTCAGCGTATTGTTTACCTCTGTACTTTTACCATCTACTGATCTGCCTGCTTGTCAGGGCCTCCAATCTATATGTCCAAAATCACAGACCCGTACTCATCTCAGCAAATGTGTGAGTGGAAGTCTGGAGACCTTCTCACACGAGGAACGGAACGAATCCGCAGTGACTCTCCTCTCATTGTTCAATTAAATCTACTTTTCCTCTCAGAAATCCAATAATTACTGTCCGCGCACCTCGTGATCACCTCTCAGTCGTTAACCCCGTCGCCGCCAGTGATGACGAATTTCGCGGCAGAAACGACTAGACGCTGACCTACGTTTGGAGAAGAAGACAGAGAAAGTGGGACAAAAATAGGCAAAAAGAACGCAAAGAACGCAAGACTAACCAGAGACATGGATCCTCATGAGCCCCCGCGACTGCGGTAAGTTAGTGCGACTGCGGAGGCTCATCAGGGTTTACATCTCGTGCAGATGGATAGCGCTCCGGCAGCTAATCTGGTTAATGTCGTTACACCGAGGGCAATTTGGGAGTAAAGTGCTGGTGAATAGCAGTTTTCAGGGCAAAGTGGTCGCCAGGCTCTAAGTGAA
Source organism: Semisulcospira habei (assembly GCA_036245525.1). NCBI lineage: Eukaryota > Metazoa > Mollusca > Gastropoda > Semisulcospiridae > Semisulcospira > Semisulcospira habei. The sequence goes on from BTPG01000008.1 coordinate 72,891,736, forward strand.
ATAAAAATAATGGTCGCCAAGCTCTGCGTGAAATAAACTCGAATACAAACCTAGGAGCTTACTCGACAGAAAGTATCCTGTCGGAAATCTTCTCCCAAATTAATTTCCCCGTTCTTTTATTTTTTATTTTTATGAAGGAGCTCAGACACATATCATTGGCAATAGTGCAACTGTCAAGTTGTAACCCTTAACTATCTTACCCCCGGCCAGTGACGAGTTGTGTAGATCACTGGGCTCTACGATCGTCGCCTGACGCATGAACCAGCTAACTGCAAAAAGATAAGTTTCAAAATCCGAGACCAACACACAAGAAAACAAATTCGAGATTACGTCGTCGGTCACTTTCAGTGAAAGTGAACGAACGTGTTTTTGTAATTCTGGATGAAGGTTTTCACCAGTGCCAGAGCTCGCAGAAAGACAGCGTCGACTCTCCCCACAGCTACGTTCCAGTGCCCGCATTGCCCTCTCAGGTGTGGCTCCAGGATTGGCTTGGCCAGCCACACCCGCACCCACAAATAGAAATCATGCACAATGACGACATCATCGGTTTCGATGGTCTACCCATTATAATGTGTGCAGCTGGTAATAGCGAGTCAGTTTGTTAATGTGTGCAGCTGGTAATGGCTTTCTGTTAGCTGTTTCCTTTGATGGACAGTCTAATGAAACACGTCTCTATCCAAAGCAGAAGACCCGACACTCTCCCCCTCGTGCTAGCTGAGACGTAGGTCAGCAAAACCAATGGCTTGTTGCAAAGATTGTTCAAGGTCCGTGTCTCTGACAGACGAAAGAAAGAAAGCGACGGAGTGCCTGCATTGACTAACAGTCAAGATGATGATGATGATGAAACGTTTTTATTCAGGATAAAAAGTTTTAGGCATAGCAATGCCTATCTTCCAAACTGTCCTGCTACTCTACACATATAAAAATACATCAGACGATACATCAAAAGATAAAACATATGTAAGTAAAAAGACCCATCCCACTCCCCCCCCCCCCCACCACCACCACTCAGAGGGAAAAAGAATAGAAATTAATATATATATATATATATATATATATATATATATATATATATATATATATATATATATATATATATATATATATATATATATATATATATATATATATATATATATATATATATATATATATATATACATATATAATTATATACACAGGTATGAACCTGACATGTTAATGCAGACAGTCGAACTATTACATAATCTGTAGCAACAGTAGAAGAGTATTAGGTAATAGGAAACTTGTCACTAACTATACGAATAGTAGCATAAGGGAGCCGAACATACTATTACTTCTGAAGTAAATATTTATGGAGGCGATCTTTGAAGACGCTAATCTTACAAATTGATTTCAGGTGTGAAGGTAACATATTCCACGCTTTAGCGCCTGAAAAAGACAGACTGGTTTTACAGATGTCTAATCTAATTTTTGGAAGGTGGATCAAACTATTTCTCGTGTTTTTCCTATTATTGTCGGAAAATAGAGTTTTTAGATAGGGTGGGGCTTTTCCGTGCATGATCTTGTGCAGTAGAACACAGCGATTAAATTCAAACTGTTTCTTCAATGTTAGTAACTTGAGAGATTTTAATTTTTCATCAGTCGAAGTAGGACTGGGAAGTATTAATTTAATGCCCCGACGATACAAGGAATTAACTTTTTTCATGTGAACTTCGCTGCATCCATCCCAGACGGTAGAACTGTAGTCACAATGCGTTTTGATATGCGCATGGAAAAAGAGTTTACGGATATCAGTATTAACTGTATGGCGTAGTTTTGATAACAGGAACAGATTTTTGGAGATTGTTTTGCATATTGAGTCAGTATGCGGCTCCCAACTTAATTGGTTGTCCACTATAACGCCTAATAAGCGATGCCTAGTTACTTGTTCAACAAGCTGTCTATCTAAGGAAAGTGTTAAAGGTGGTAGGCTGGTGTTTCTGACGTGTAGTAACTAACATGCTCTTTGTCTTTGGAATACTAATAATCATGTGATTATCACTGCACCAGCCTGCTACTTCATCAAGACTTTGTTGGAGTACCTTATTAATGGTTGTGATATCTTTATCAGATGTGTGTATGGTCATGTCATCTGCGAACAGATCGCAGTTTGCGTCTAAATGAGATATGCACAGTGGCAGATCATTAATAAAAAGATTAAATAATAAGGGCCCTAGAATAGACCCCTGTGGAACACCGCAAGTTACTAAACCATCAGAGGAATACTTGCCATTTAGCAGTACTTTCTGTGTTCTGTCCCTGAGATAGGAAGATATAAAGGAGACAGTATTTGAGTCAATGTGATAGAATGGTAGTTTTTTTAGTAGGATAGAGCGGTTGACAAGATCAAAAGCTTTTTTCAGGTCAAGAAAGATTGTACCTGATACTTTATTGTCATTTATGGCAGAGAGCCATTTATCAATTAAATGATTGAGGGCAGTTTGGCACGAATGTAGAGGTCGAAATCCTGATTGTGCTGCAGTTATCAGATGGTTTTGCTCCAGAAAGTTTAGAAGATGAGTATGGATATGTCTCTCGAGCGGTTTTGAAATACAGGATAATATGGAAATGGGCCTGTACTCGTTTAGGTTGCATAAATCTTTGCTTTTGGGAAGCGGGATTACCTTCGCTTTTTTCAGCTCGTCGGGAAAAACGTTATGTCTGATCGATAAATTATAAATAAAGGTCAGGGATTCGACGACGTAGGGCAGAGATAGTTTTAAAATCTGACTACTAATGCCTCTGGACCGCAAGACGATTTGTTCTTTAAACTGGAAATAGATTTGCCTACATCTAGGACAGTCATAAGCGGTACTAAAAATGGGCCGCAGGCTCTCTGTTGACTATGGTGACGTAGCTGATGAGAGCAAGTGTAGTTTACAGGGTTAGGTGTATTTGACTTCGCCAGAGTTTGAGCAACAGTTATGAAGTGAGCGTTGAATGCATCAGCAGTAAGATCGGGCGGAATATTAGGCGATCGTTTACTATTACCTTTGGTGAAATTGTTTATTACTTGCCAGACTGAGCGGATGTCTTTGCCGTCGGCAATAATTTGTTCTGCATTTTGCCTCTGTGCTTTACGAACTAGAGATTTGACATGGTTTCGCTGCTTCTTGTATTCAGTAAACTTCTTGTCTCGTTTTAATTCATCTCTTACTTCCATTGCTTGTTTTATCTCATCAGAGAGCCATTTTGGCATAACAGGATATTTGATGCGCTTAGGCGCGTGTCTATCCAGAACGGCGAGAAACAGCTCGTACCAGCGTGACAGGGCATCGTTAGGGTTTTTGCAGTTTTTTATATCATAAAATGGTACTAAAGATAGTTCATATAAAAAAGCAGTTTGGTCGAATTTTTTAAAACATCTATACATTATGGTAGTGTGTCCTTTGATTGACTGTTTAGCTAACCTAACAGACAACGTAAAACAAACAGGAAAGTGATCACTAATGGAAATATTAGGTACGCTAACATTTTTTACAACGCTGACATTTGTGCTATATACATGGTCTATCAGCGTTGAAGATGAGGAAGTCACTCTAGTAGGTGACTGGACAAGCTGTTTCAACCCTAAAAAATTCAACATGGATCTCCACGAAGTGTGTCCTTGCTTTTGCAAGTCTATGTTGAAGTCTCCCAAAATATGTACATCACCTTTGGACTCCTGAACCACATCCATCATTAACACAAACTCGTCCTGCCAGGAGGCTGAGGCCGCTGGGTTTCTATATACAAAACCTATAAGAACAGGCGAGGACTTGGTCGTTTTAACTTCTAACTACATGCACTCTATATTAGGGGATTCTAAATCACAACGCCTCTTTGCATAGTTGTTGATGGAGTTGTGTACGTACACAGCTAGGCCAGTATGTCCGGGGGCAGATGCATATCGCCTGAGAATGGAGTAATTGTATATAGCTAGGGCATGGTCACTAATGTTAGCTGTTAGACGAGATTCCGTAAATCCAAAAATGTGAAATGGTGAGGACTGGTTTAGGAGAATAGTTATATCTGGTATTTTGTGACAAAGGTGATACACATTAAGATGACCGATATTTAAAGAATGAATGCTGTTGCCACCTGTTGACATATTAAAGGCGAACGTATAGATAGTCAAGCAGAACAGAGCAAAAACAATAATAACAGCAAATACAAAAATAAACAAAAACAAAAAAACAAACAAAAAAAAAACAATGTGTGGGCTGAAGAAAAAAAATCGTATAGACACCTAGCGTGTAATTACACAACACAAAGTGTCTAAGTATCCAATTGGTACTAGAGGATTCCAATAGTCAAGAGCTGTAGGCGGTTCAAACAAACTATCACACGCTCAAACAATCTTCACACGTGACTGCTGGCGGTGACTAGCGCAATCACAGCAGACAACACGCGGTCAATACAATCCGTCAATCCGTCAAGAGACAGAGCGAGAATGGCCGGATGAATGTTTGTTACACTACTGACGCGTGCCTCCACATGTGGCATCCGGATGTAGTTTACGGTGACGTGCGATATGGGCACCGTCTGTATGTAACTACCGGACACGCGGGGCCGCCCTTATCAATATAACGGACCGGCCCTTAGGAACTATTACGATATGAGAAATGTATGGCATCCAAGTAACGGGACCAGCCCTAAAGAGGGGCGGGCCCTAAGTGGGAAGATGATTGATAAGGCCAAGGGTATATACATACAGAGACACACAACGAGAGAGAAGAGGACACACACAACGAGAGGAGAGTGAAGTAGAGGAGAGAGATGGACGAAAGTAAAAGGGAGAGCGAATAGTGAGAGAACGACCGAATTGTAGTCTGTGGTTGGTCTTGCTCAACCCCAGACAATGCTCTTTAGACTGAAATAAACACGAGAGAAAACCATCACTGGACTTCAGTTGTTTTACGTGTCCATAGTGCAACACGTAACAACCAATTTTGGTGCCGCGTGACCAGGATGTCAGAACGGGTTTAGCAGAACCATCGCAGGATGTCAGAACGGGTTTAGCAGAACCATCGCAGAATGTCAGAACGAGATGGAAGACAGAACTATCGCAGGGGATGGCAGACCGACGCTACGTCAAAAGAACGACGACGCCGAGAACGAAGGCGCAATGAGAGGCAGACAGAAGATCGTAAAATGAGACTGAGAAGGAGCCGGCCGCAGACGAAATGACCTCGGGCCACAACCACCGTCACCAACGCTGGACAAACAAGTGAGTGACCTTTTTGTGTCGTCGCTACAGTTTTGAGTAAGGGCCAGCAATATGTGTAGTTCAGTAGTGAAAATGGCAGAAGAATATGTAGGAAGACCATATCCACATAACCCGGTGTTGGCCGCATTAGGTAGTCAGATACAGGGGATGTCATCATCCGTTAATGCGCAATCCATCTCACAGCTGATCCCCACCTTCAATGGAGATCATTTTGGGAAACGATTGGCTCGATAAGAACGGAGCACGCATTTATTTTTATTTGAGAAAGGTTAGGGTCGGGAATGCGTATGTACCTTACGAACAAGACATGCACATATCTTCGTTAGTCAGAGTACACAAGACAAAAGTATTGAAACCACATACAGCGGAGATTTGTCAGGTTAGAATAAAGAGTACACAGTACTTCAGTAAGGAAGAATGCTTAGAAGTCTCTGCGACAGATGGGAGGGGGGGAAGGGTTGTTGCAGAAGAGCCAGGACTATCTGTGATGAGCGGGGTAGTGAGAAACAAAGGTAGGACCTTCCTTTGTTAGTTGTGAATCACACCAACAAAACGTTCAGGCTAAAAAGGGGATGTGTGGTAGGCAGGGCAAACAACATAAGTCAGGTAGAGTCAGTGTCTAACAGAACGGAAGAACGAGAAGTCGCTTCCATTGATCTGACAGAAATCGATGCGCCTGACGCAATCAGGTCCACAGTCACTAAACTGGTATCGGAGCATTCCGATTTGTTCGCGAGTAGCGATCTGGACTTAGGGCGCACCAACACTGTCAAAATGAGCATAGACACTGGAGACCACGCTCCAATAAGGGTGAAACCTTACCGCGTTCCCTTGCAGGATAGAGAGATAGTAGACAAAGCAGTAGATGAGATGTTAGAGGCAGGGATCATCAGAAGATCAATGTCGCCATGGTCTTTCAGCTTAGTAGTAGTGACCAAAAAAGATGGTTCAAAGAGGTTGTGCGTTGACTTTCGAAAACTAAACGAGATTACTAAGAAGTCGTCGTATCCACTACCGCTCATAGACGATATTTTGTCCTTGCTGGGGAAGGCAAAATATTTCACAAGGTTAGATATGAAATCGGGATACTGGCAGGTAGAGATGGCGGATCAAGAGAGTAGTGAGAAAACGGCTTTCGCTTGTCACAAGGGACTTTTTGAGTTCGCAGTCATGCCGTTTGGACTTTGCCAGGCACCCAGTGTGTTCATGTTGTTGATGAACACAGTGTTGATGGGGTTAGAAACATTTTGTTCGGCATATATGGATGATATTCTCATCTTTTCCGAAACAAAGGAACAGCATTATCAGCACATAAAAGGTGTGTTCGGTAGGCTCAGGCAACATAAACTCAAGTTGAAACTGAAGAAATGTCAGTTCTTCGCCAAGGAAACACAGTACTTAGGGTTTGTGATAGGAAAAGAAGGAGTCAAACCAGACCCAGAAAAGGTGTCAGCAATTCGGACATTGCCGAATCCAACATGTATAAGGGAGTGTCGCAGTGTCATTGGAATGATGTCATACTATCGCAGGTTCATACCCAACTTTTCTGAGATAGCCGAACCCATCATCAATTTGACAAAGAAATTTCCAGATTCAAAAGGTCTGATCAGTGTCAACAGGCGTTTGATTTTCTCAAACAAAGTTTGTCAGTGGTGTTGGTATATCCGGACACGAGACGTCCATATGTATTGTACACGGATGCTAGTGACGCATGTATCGGGGCGTGTCTGACGCAAGAAAGTGAGGACAGCACAGGACTCAAGACAGAAAAGCCTATTTATTTTCTGTCCCATAGGTTGAGCCAGAGCCAGAAGAAGTGGTCTACCATAGAAAAGGAAGCATTTGCAATCCATTATGCATTACAGACGTTAGACCACTATTTGCACAATGCGCAATTCGTTGTTCGCACAGATCACAAACCGTTGAAGTATCTCTTAAAGTCACCCATGCAGAATAAGAAGATTCAGATGTGGGCGCTAGGGATCGCAGGGTACAACTGCACTATAAAGTACATTCCAGGGCCACAGAATGTGTTGGTTGATTTGTTGTCTAGAGTGCCGCAAATAGACGGAAAGGAGTTAGTATCAGAAGAGACGGAAGAAGTAGTTACAGAAGTGAGCGACAATGCGTTCCAGATAGCGGTGATTAATTCTAGTCAGTTTAGACCAAAGCAGTTTGCAAGTTGTCAGACGGATGATCCGAGAGAAACTTTAGAAAAGGTAGAGGTGACAGGATTCAATATGATCACGGAGCAAGACAAGGATCCAGACATTGTTAAGTTGAAAGATCAGCTACTGAACGAGGAAGCACCGGCCAGTGTAAAAAGGAGGTATTTGTTCATAGAAGATGTCTTGTATTTCTTGTCGAATATTGATGACGATCCAGTAGCGAGATTAGTGGTGCCATCCCATTTGGTGGAGCATCTCGTAAACCAGTATCATGACGGAAATGGGCACATGGGCCTTGACAAGACTTACGACACCATCAAACAGAAGTATTTTTGGCCAAACATGTACACGGGGTTGAACGAGTACATTACCTGTCAGCAAAGGGTTTTGCAGAAACAGAAAGCCCCAGTGCAGGAAATGGACGTTCCTCCATATCCTTTTGCGAAGGTTAGTGTAGACATACAGGGTCCATTCCCTACTAGTCTGTCTGGGAACAAGTACATTTTAGGGTTTGTTTGCCATTACAGTGGATACCCAGAGTGCTTTCCAGCACCAGATAAGTCGGCAGAAACTGTTGCTCAAATCTTGATGGATGAGATAATTCCTCGACACGGCTGTCCTTTGCAGGTGGTTACTGACAATGGCACAGAAAATGTCAATCGGATCATGAGGGAGGTTCTCAGTGAACTAAACATAGATCATGTTTTGACGAGCTATTATCATCCACAGTCTAACGCTAAGGTAGAAAGATTTCATCGTACCATGAATGATATCATGTCGACGAAAATACAGGAAGATATCCAAACGTGGGATTTGCACATCAATCATGCTTTGTCGGCATACAGGGTTAGCGTTTCAAAAACGACTCAGTGCTCTCCATTCTTTATACTGTATAACAGAGATCCAGTGTTACCATTAGATAACATACTAAGGCCTAGACGGAAATATGTCGGAGAGGACCTTCATAAGGTAGCCTTAGAACAACAGCACAAATTGTTCACCCAGGTGCACCAAAGGATAAAGAAATCGCAGAAGCGGGGGGCAAAGTATGCAAACAGACAGGTCAAAAGTGACGAAATCAAAGTCGGGGACCCAGTGTACTATAAGAATAATCAAAGGAAAAACAAGCTAGACAGCAAATGGAAACCTTACTATAGAGTGGTCGAGCAAACAACCCCAGTAACGTACAGGATCAGGAACCAATTGACTGGTGAAGTAGTAAAAGTGCATGCAGAGCACATAAGACTCGCTAAATTAGATGAGTGGCCTAACCCCTCAGCGGAAACAATTAGGCCCCTCAGAAAGACTAATTATGCGATCGCACCGGAAGACAGCTCTTCCAGTGACAGCGAAGATGTAGGCGACTTACCTTCAAGAGAAAGTTGGATCAAAAGACAGCGTAGGGAACGTGAGAACTCGTCTTCAGAAGACGACATACCTCTCATGGAGTCAGCAAAAAGGGTTAGACGCCAGAACAAGAGACAAACAGTCGAAGCAGAATCGGCTGATGTTAGCTCGGGCGAAGGCAAATCAGATCTGATGATGATAGGATAAAGCATGTGGACGCAATCCGGCCTAAGTCTAGGGGTGAAGGGGTGAGGCGGTTATTAAAGGCTATAGGAGATCTACTTTAGGCTTCATTATAATGCAACTCTCAAGTGGTATTGGGAGAGGATCAATCAGGAGATCGTGCAGGTAATGCAGTTTTGGGTGTATGAGTATACAACTACGGGTGTAAATGACATTTTTGCAGACGTGCAAGATGAGGTTCGTCCTCTGTCTCATGATATTGGGTTTAGCAGATAACGTTTATAATTTATTAGTAATGGCAGTAATCATGTCAATTGTAGGCGAAATAGTGGGGGCAGCCCGATATTTTGATTTGTTAATAGCTGGCCCTTTATCAAGACTTAGGCGAAGGACATAGTGGGGTCACTCGACCTACACTGGACCAGGTATCGGTGGCTACAACTGTGGCGGACGACAATGACGTCTACGGAGCAAGTGCCTCCGCACTAATGATGGAAAAGAGGGTGGAACTGAAGACGACATCGCCAGTCGTGAAATTCTACCCGGCTTTGAAATGAGGCGACCTACGAGGTGGAGGAATTACGTTGGGATTGTGAGCGCAACCGTGCCCATGAGAAACGAACAATTTGTTGACAATGAACTCTTTCTCTTTTATTTTATATTATATGCATTTGGATGGAATAATTGTTGTTATAATTGGATAAGATATCACGCACCGATTTGAAATGTATTTTGATTGTGTAATGACGTGTAACTCATATTGTTATTATGTCCCGAAGTGTAAACCCCCTGAGCAAGAAAGAAAAATAATCCTGAACGGGATGTATTTTTCTCGGGTTAGGGAGGAATGTTACACTACTGACGCGTGCCTCCACATGTGGCATCCAGATGTAGTTTTCGGTGACGTGCGATATGGGCAGCGTCTGTATGTAACTACCGGACACGCGTGGCCGCCCTAATCAATATAACGGACCGGCCCTTAGGAACTATTACGATATGGGAAATGTATGGCATCTAAGTAATGGGACCAGCCCTAACGAGGGGCGGGCCCTAAGTGGGAAGATGATTGATAAGGCCAAGGGTATATACATACAGAGACACACAACGAGAGAGAGGAGGACACACACAACGAGAGAGGGACAGAGAGGGAACACAACGAGAGGAGAGTGAAGTAGAGGAGAGAGATGGACGAAAGTAGAAGGGAGAGCGAATAGTGAGAGAACGACCGAATTGTAGTCTGTGGTTGGTTTTGCCCAACCCCAGACAATGCTCTTTAGACTGAAATAAACACGAGAGAAACCATCACCGGACTTCAGTTGTTTTACGTGTCCATAGTACAACATGTTTCTCAACTTGGTGTTCGCCATCTTGCCCGAGTTTCGGACATCTTGTCATCAGCACTGCACGTGCTCGCTTGTGCTTTCGAACCTTATTGCCTGGTGCAATAAGTCCAAAGTCACAGATCAGAAGGCGTATGATGAAACACGTTCCTTCTGCCCAGAATTGGGCATGATGTCCGCCGTTATTGTGTCAGTGGCAAAAACTGGTATCTGTGTGTCCATGTTTACGTCCCTTCTATTTACAGTAGGGACTTTTTAGGATGGGTCGCGGTGGGACAAATTTAATAGCATGTCCATGATGTCAAAGGCGGACAGGCCTAAACCTCTGACAACTGAAGTAACAAGATGAAAAAAAGACATTGGATGAGTTTGTTAGTCAACTTTGTACCCTTTCAACTTCTTCAGTTAAGATTAATTCTTTTCATAAATAAATTAAAACAATTTTTTTAAAAAGACTGCTGGAGAAAGTTAGGCGGTGGCGGTGACGTAAAAGAAGCAACTCCGTCACCACTCAGTCATAGACGCAATACTCTAAATATGACGTAACTCTCTCTCTCTCTCTCTCTCTCTCTCTCTCTCTCTCTCTCTCTCTCTCTCTCTCTCGCTCTCTCTCTCTCTCTCTCTCTCTCTCTCTCTCTCTCTCTCTCTCTCTCTCTCTCTCTCTCTCTCTCTCTCTCTCTCTCTCTCTCTCTCTCTCTCTCTCTCTCTCTCCAAAACTGCGTTATTTTACAGACACACCGACAAGGAAAATATTTTATACCGCACATATTCAATCCCATATAGATTATGCTTCTACAGTTTGGGATGAATGTAGCGATGCGTGCATAAAAAGGCTTAATGCTCTTCATCGTAGGGCAGCCAAATTAATCCACCCGGATAGTAAAGAAAGCACCGACGACCGACTCAAAGCCCTTGACATGCTGCCTCTGCGTAAGTTACTTATGTACAATAAAGGCGTAATGTTTAAATGTTTGGGGCGGTCCGTGGCGCAGTGGTTAAGGCGCCTGCCACCAATGCTAAAGGTGCGAGGTTCGATTACGGGTTCCGGCGTCGGATGTTTCTCCTCTAGTAAGTGTCACCGTTAATTCGGGCGGACCGTCGGGGGTTCTTTCTCCGGGTACTCCGGCTCTTCCTCCCCCTCCACTTTGGTATCAGTTTCAGTCCACTTAATCAAATTTCAAATACAAACGATTTTGAATTTCCAAAAACTACAGTAGCTCGCTTGAGCTTGCCCTTAGCACCACGTGAAAGTTCTGTGTTTACGTTCAGTGTGTGAGTGAATGCGCGTGATTCACGTGAGCGTGCTTGTTGGGTTCAGTTCGCGGCGGCGCTTTGAGCCGATTTTCAATTGGGATAAAGCGCCTATTTAATGCGCTTATTATTATAAAATCTACCACTCTAAAACGCCTAGTTATCTAACAGATCTATTTAGCCCTGCTCATACGCCTTATAAAACGACGAGGAACAATCTATCCATACCAAGGCCGCGCCTCGATATATTCAAAACTAGTTTGTCTTACTCAGGAGCCAAACTATGGAATTTGTTGCCTATCGACATTACTGGGGCTCCTTCTTTGTCCACATTCAGGGCCCGCTTATTTCGGCAGCTGAAAGAAACTTAAGCCCATAGTTGTGTAGTTGTGTCGGCGTTGCTAACATTTTTTTTTTTAAATCACGTTTTGCCTTTCCAATTTTAGGTGTACGTAGTATATCTTGAAACTAGGTAAAGTCAACCTGATTGCACACTGAAATTTTACCGTGAAATTAAATTCTAGCTTTTTCACCATTTTCTCAAGTCTTGAAGCGAAAGTGAAACTCATATCATGTAACATATAAAATTACGTAAAACAAAAATACGTCATAACAAATGACGTTTGGGTGACAAATCCATGACGCGTATGTCCTGCGCCCCTTTTAGAACTCACTGACACATTGGCAGATCTGCGAGGCTTTTTCAATAGGAGATATTTCAACAGAATCAGGTCAAAGACAAAAGGTAGAGACCATTGACAGCGAAGGCAGCTCTCATATAGAAGGGACTTTGTGGGTTATGGCTCATCCCATCTTGTTATATATCCATATAATTATATGTCCACTTGTGAGGATAGCGATATTTTCATTGTTATACAACGGACATAGAGGCTTTGCTTATATAAGGGCAGCTGTGATGTATGCTTGTTATACAATGTTATACAATGTTATACAATAAACCTCTGGCTTTTCTCTCAAATGGACATACTGGCTTTGCCATATTTTACATAAGGGCACATGTGATATATCCATATTATATTTCAGGGCACGTGTGATATATCCATATTATATTTCAGGGCACGTGTGATATATACATATTATATTTCAGGGCACATGTGATATATACATATTATATTTCAGGGCACATGTGATATATCCATATTATATTTCAGGGCACGTGTGATATATCCATATTATATTTCAGGGCACGTGTGATATATCCATATTATATTTCAGGGCACGTGTGATATATACATATTATATTTCAGGGCACATGTGATATATCCATATTATATTTCAGGGCACATGTGATATATCCATATTATATTTCAGAGCACATGTGACGTATGCTGTGTATCCTGCTTCTCATCCTGCTGACCCCTGTCCTTGATCTGCACGTGGCCTGGATCCTCATAGGCCTCCGCTTGCTGAAGGGAGTAATAGCTTGTTCGTCTTGCCTCGCCGTGCAGGGGCCCTGAAGATCTATGTTTTTTCCCGACCATTTTCTGACAGAACGGTTTCCATCGAGTGGGTGGTTGGTTTCATTGTCGGGTAGTCGACACCGCAAGATGAAGGAACCAGACACTGTCAGGAACCAATCAAACAAGACATACTCTTGTGGCGAACCCCAGCAGTGTCGGCGCTCATGTGGCGCTATGCCTCTTGTTGTTGGGTGGTCTTAGCTCAACGAAACCATCACACCACGTACAAGTCATAGGAGATGGGCCGACCGAAATTGGCACGCGCTGTCCACGCGTCACTACACTCAAACCCGTATAGTCCTGACGCACTACAGCAGATGGATCGACCATCGCCTGATGGCGCCAAGCTAATCTGGCACTACCCTTGAATTGTCATGGTCGACCCATCTCCTGCAACTGGTACATAGTCGTTAGACGATATCTGCGCAATTTGAGAAATGCAGCCTTGGGACTAACTGCGCACTGTGGGTGTGGAGCCTTCAGCAGCGAGATCTGAGGGTGCCGTGTGAGGACCCAATAACTCGTGGGCACTCGAATACTGTGTACTTTGCAATGAGATACATATGGAAGTAGTTCACGAAACAATGATGACCCTTCCAAGCGCGCAACAATTATCGTGCCGACCTCCCACTGTGCACTGGCCGGGCTACTCCAGACTGACAGTCTGCCCCGGGCCTTATGTGTACCGGGTGAGTTTCCTTCAGCCAGTGACGTAAAGCGGGTGGTTGGATTTCACTGTCGATCACGGCGGGGTTATAGCACGGATCGTTACTTCTGGCGGTCGGCCATGCTGCAGACTGGGCTGAAACACAATCCACACTCCCCTCCACATTTCTACAGTGACAATGTACTGGTACGGAAATGATCGCTCTCCAAGAATAATCCTCAGCGGACCATCGTACGGGACGTTCATACAGGCCGTTCGGCCTGCACCAACACCTAGATGGACATGAGCGTCCGCTGTCGGCGGGACTGAAGTGTATCTCTACCTGTTGTGGGGCTGCGGTGTCAGTTTTGGGGACTTGTTCTTGCAGGGGACGGTATTATCGTCTGCACGTGTATTCAGTCCCGCCATCCATCTGTCTGCCGCGTGGTGTGGTGATTTCCGGTCACCGTCCGCGCATGTCTATGTTTCCAATCGGTCATATCGACGCTGAAGGGTCCCACAGAGCAACAGGTCCTCTGGCCGACCCCTGCCAGACGTGGTAGGAATTTGGAATACTACGGGTCGTTCACACACCGACTGATCCCGAGAGGCTGCTAAAGGTCTTCGCTACAAATTAGTCCGAGTCCCGGTTGATTGATTGCTCGGGTTGTTTCATTTACACAGTGCTTAAATTAACTCATTCTACCCCAGACACACCACAGCAAGATAAAGATCGACCATGATAGTTCAAGGGTGATGCCAGAAAAGCTTGGTGCCTATGGGCGCCAAGCTATTCTGGCATCACCCTTGAACTATCATGATCGATCTGTGTCCTGCACTGCAACGCAGTCTTCAGAGGACAACGGCAACATTTGGGGATTTCGGTCTTGGGGCACAATGAGTTAATGACAATCTACGAAGCTGACTAAAAATAAAGGAAGGGAAGATAAAGAGAAGGAAAGAAAGAAAAGCGAACACGAAACAAAAAAAACAAAAAAAGAAAAACGAGAAAGAAGAAGAAAAAAAACAATATTGGCTGTTTTGTAATGTCAACGGCCGATATATCAGGTTGAGTGCCCGTGGTTCGTTTTCAGCTTCCTGTATCCAGAATAGTGTTGCAACGTTTACGTCAGTCTGTCATCCGCCTCCTTCCATCTGCAAGACACATAGCTTGACTTGTGCCCTGACAGCAACGAGTGTTGGTGAGAGAATGCATCTCTTGATGGCCGAGACGAGCAGCCACCATTCCTCTGATTGAGGACGTGCATTGGAAGTAATCGCACGACTGACACTAATTAGGGGACAATCCTGGTGACGTCAGAAGGCCAAGACGCACGTGAGATGTGGATAAACGCGTGTAGCAATAAGTGACACTGTGCAGGTAATCATAGCTCAGGTCAGCAATACGTGACACTGTGCAGGTAATCATAGCTCAGGTCAGCAATACGTGACACTGTGCAGGTAATCATAGCTCAGGTCAGCAATACGTGACACTGTACAGGTAATCATAGCTCAGGTCAGCAATACGTGACACAGTACAGGTAATCACAGCTCACCTCAGGCAAAAATGGAGATGAGTTATTGGCTTTTTTCCCAATCCTCATTCTTCTGATCATCATGCGCAAAAGCAAAAACCAAAGAAACTGAAAGAAAACAAGATGAGGATTTCATCCCAAGTCTACCGTATTGTTTGGAGCTCACGTGCGTTTTTTTATTAGGAACATTCAGAGTTGTTCATATTTTTCAGCGGAACGTGCTATGACCATCCCCATCTCAAAGTCTACCGTATTTTCAATAGCTAGACAAAAATGTCCGTGGAAGATTTTCACCTTCTGTTTTTGGCTGATGTTTAGAAGAGTTTGATAACTGAAATCGAATAACTCATTTTTAGTTGTTACCAATTTTCTGAGCTATGGTTTCCAAGTCAAAATTTCAACCAGACATATATATATATATATATATATATATATATATATATATATATATATATATATATATATATATATATATATATATATATATATATATATATATATATATATATATATATATATATATATATATATATATATATACATATATATATATATTCTTTACTTTTAATCAATGACGTCGTGGGTGAGTGCGTGCGTGTGTGTGCGGTAAATAGTGGGTGTGTGTGTAGGTTGTGGGGGCGGTTTACGGTACAAGGTTTGTTTGATTTTTTTTCGGCGACTGTCGCCTACCTTTCCCCTCGAAATCCTCGTTCTTTGATCATTATTTTATTACCTGTCCCAAGTCCTCCCTCTCTCATCATCAGGCACAAAAGCCAAAAGAGAGAGAGGACATGGAGAGGAAAAGCTGTGCACCTTGTTCCCTGGGCGGGTGCACTCAATGCCGTTAACCCCTTCACTGCCAGCGGACGCAGACTGTGTTGGAAATCAACATCAAAGATTGCCAGCCGTCCCAAGAACACAGATATAAAGTACTTTTAGCAAGAGGCGTGGACCATCATCAGTTCCCACAACACAGGGGCTCATGAGGATCTATAACTCTCGCGGTTGGGTGGTGTTCATTTGTTATCGGAAATACAGGGCTTAAATTAACAATAGATTTAAACAACACAACATAATCTGTCAACAACACAACCTGACAACAACACAATCTGACAACAACACAATCTGACAACAACACCATCTGACAACAACACGATCTGACAACAACACCATCTGACAACAACACAATATGACAACAACACCATCTGACAACAACCCACTCTGACAACAACACCATCTGACAACAACACACTCTGACAACAACACAATCTGACAACAACACAACCTGACAACAACACAATCTGACAACAACATAATCTGACAACAACACCGTCTCACAACAACACGCTCTGACAACAACACAATCTGACAACAAATTAAATTAAATTAACAATAGATTTAAACAACACAACATAATCTGTCAACAACACAACCTGACAACAACACGATCTAACAACAACACAATCTGATAACAACACAATCTGACAACAACACGATCTGACAACAACACACCATCTGACAACAACACCATCTGACAACAACACACCATCTGACAACAACACCATCTGACAACAACACGATCTGACAACAACACAATCTGACAACAACACCATCTGACAACAACACAATCTGACAACAACACAATCTGACAACAACACACAATCTGACAACAACACAATCTGACAACAACACAATCTGACAACAACACGATCTGACAACAACACAACCTGACAACAACATAATCTGACAACAACACCATCTGACAACAACACAGTCTGAGAACAACACAACCTGACAACACAATCTGACAACAACATAATCTGACAACAACACAATCTGACAACAACACACTCTGACAACAACACAATCTGACAAAAACACACCATCTGACACGTAACACCTCGCTTCCTGTCTGCCTGTCTCCATACACTTGGACATCCCCTTCAGCTACACACAATCAGTTTGTCCATCAATCGCCAGTATTTGGCGTTTGACTTGAAAGTGTTTCGTCGTTGAAAGACCTGCACTTACCAGCGATTGGAGTGTTTGCCTGCACTGTTCCGGGGAGGGTGTGGGGGACGGTGGGGGGGGGGGAGGTGTGTGTGCCTGGGGAGGTTATGTCTCGATTAAAACAATAAAATCAGGAGGCGGAAAATCACTACTGTCAGCAACAGAAAGATAAGAGCGCATGTGTGTTGCGAGAACAAGCTGGTCTAATTGGCACTTGGAGCGGGGAGCTAAAAGGGTCGGGTGCCGAAGATGAACCTTGGCGTGCAGGCGCAGAGCAACAAGGCGAACTACACTGTCGCGCAAACCTCGCCCATCAGGCACCACTCTTCAGCTGCCATAAAATGCTACTCTCCCAATCCGTCGCCGACTGCCATCGGCCCGTGCATGGCCGTGTGTACTCGGACGTCGACCGACATGTGCCCGAGGATGGCCGCGTTAGTGGAGACTGACGGTGACCGACATTGGCCTGATGGATTTTAGGTACTTGGCTGGTGGATCCAACGTCTGCACCGATCACGTGATGCAAGGGGTTAACTTAAAAGGCAAATGGTTAACCCGTTTAGCGGGAGATGGATCGACCCTGATCATTCAACGGTAGTGCCAGATTAGCTTCAGGCGCAAAGATGATCAGGCACTGCCCTTGCATTATCATGGTTGATCCATCTCCTGCAACTGGTACATATTGTTAGATGTCCACAATACGGGAAATGCGGCTTTGGGGTTACCTGGGTTATCTTACACACTGGTCACCTGAAGTAACAAGGGTTAACAAGACAGATGTATGCTCCTGAAGTAAAACAGTTAACCAGACGGGGAGGTTTTTCTGATTTCTGTCCGCGCTCATCACCTTCATCAATAGTTTGGAATCTTCCCAACCTCCTCGCGGCGTGTAAGTCAAGCACAGCTTTGACAGCAAATAAAGAAGTCGAGCGCTGTTTGCACAGAAATGCCGACACACAGCTCTGAGCCCAGGGGCCTGCACTCCACAAAGAGCCGTAACTGTCATCTGACAGAGCCGTAACTGTCATCTGACAGAGCTTGCCCCATTAACTGACCGTCAGTCATCATTGTGACCGGCATTGACGTTACTTCTTCTGGTCAAAGTCTGCAAAGCCGTCTGCCAGTCTTTCCAACCGTTAATGATGATTTGGCTGTGCACTGTGTCTTTGGATCTTACAGCTTCTCACCATAAGGTCCAAAATCACATATCAACACACATTCCCACGGTTTTTTTTTTTTTTTTTTTTTTTTTTTTTTTTTACCGCCGGCCTAACGGCATTTGCGCCGGATCTGGTCGCCACCACTGTGATGCCCGTCAGCGCCTCGTAAGACTTGTGTTGGCGCACACCTCGTAAGACGTAAGACTTGTGTTGACGCACACCTCGTAAGACGTAAGACTTGTGTTGACGCACACCTCGTAAGACGTAAGACTTGTGTTGACGCACACCTCGTAAGACGTAAGACTTGTGTTGACGCACACCTCGTAAGACGTAAGACTTGTGTTGACGCACACCTCGCTAGCTGTGCAGCGCAGATTTATGACGCCTGCATGACATGATGACAAACTTGTGTGTCCCACCTCGTGATTTTGACCTTAAGGAGAAACCGGAAGTAAAGGGGTAAAGGCGAAGCCGCCGTAAGGTTCAAATTCACAGGTCTGGACAAATAAGATACCTATCTCTGTGCAGTGGAATACGATATACCAAGTCTCTGACAGCGTGTCAGGTTTGTTGAGGTTCTGTCTCTCTCACAGTACAAGGGTACATTCTCTGGCGGTCTCTGACAGCGTGTCAGGTTTGTTGAGGTTCTGTCTCACTCACAGTACAAGGGTACATTCTCTGGCGGTCTCTGACAGCGTGTCAGGTTTGTTGAGGTTCTGTCTCACTCACAGTACAAGGGTACATTCTCTGGTGGTCTCTGACAGCGTGTCAGGTTTGTTGAGGTTCTGTCTCACTCACAGTACAAGGGTACATTCTCTGGTGGTCTCTGACGGCGTGTCAGGTTTGTTGAGGTTCTATCTCTCTCACAGTACAAGGGTACATTCTCTGGTGGTCTCTGACAGCGTGTCAGGTTTGTTGAGGTTCTGTCTCTCTCACAGTACAAGGGTACATTCTCTGATGGTCTCTGACAGCGTGTCAGGTTTGTTGAGGTTCTGTCTCTCTCACAGTACAAGGGTACATACTCTGGTAGTCTCTGACAGCGTGTCAGGTTTGTTGAGGTTCTGTCTCACTCACAGTACAAGGGTACATTCTCTGGTGGTCTCTGACAGCGTGTCAGGATTGTTGAGGTTCTGTCTCTCTCACAGTACAAGGGTACATTCTCTGGTGGTCTCTGACAGCGTGTCAGGTTTGTTGAGGTTCTGTCTCACTCACAGTACAAGGGTACATTCTCTGGTAGTCTCTGACAGCGTGTCAGGTTTGTTGAGGTTCTTTCTCTCTCACAGTACAAGGGTACATTCTTTGGTGGTCTATGACAGCGTGTCAGATTTGTTGAGGTTTTGTCTCTCTCACAATACAAGGATACATTCTCTGGTGGTCTCTGACAGAATGTCAGGTTTGTTGAGGTTCTGTCTCTCTCACAATACAAGGGTACATTCTCTGGTGGTCTCTGACAGCGTGTCAGGTTTGTTGATGTTCTGTCTCTCTCAAAGTACAAGGGTACATTTCTGGTGGTCTCTGACAGCGTGTCAGCTTTGTTGAGGTTCTGTCTCTCTCACAATACAAGGGTACATTCTCCGAGGCCGGGGGGGGGGGGGGGGGTGAATGATTAATTTCGTGCACCGTGCTCACCACTTTTTAACTTCCCGTGCACCGTGTTTCATACAAATTATTTTTGGTGTATCGTGCAGGCGGTCCGTGGCGCAGTGGTTAAGGCGCCTGCCACCAATGCCAAAGGTGCGAGGTTCGAAAACGGGTTCCGGCGTCGGACTTTTCTCCTCTGGAAAGTGTCACCGTCGGATTGATTGATTGATTGTACATTGCTTAACGTCCCGACAGCAACAAGGCTTTCTCAGGACGTGCCTGCACTGCTTGTGGAAAAAAAAAAAAAAAACTAAACAGAAAATTGAATGTATGTCGCCAGCCGGTCAAATACGTTAAATAAACCTACAACATGGGGCCTAAATAAAGCTAAGACCATCTAGCAACACACATCCAATATCAAGAGCTACAGGCTGTGCAGACAGTAGGGAGAGTTTTAAAAAGGCAAATACAGGTGAATGGACAAAGGGCAGACAGAAACACATGCCCCAGAATAGAAAGGAAACCCACCCTGTGGGGCTGACCAGGGTGACCCTGGGAACTAAAAAGTACCTAACCCCACCCAAGTCCCCCAGGGCAGACCCGGGTGGGGGAGTGTCACCGTCGGGGGTTCTTTCTCCGGGTACTCCTGTTCTTCCACCCCCCCCCCCCCCCCGCCCCCCCCCCCACCCTCACACACACACACACTTTGTTACTGGTTTCAGGCCACTTTACAAATTTCAAATACAAGCGATAAAAAATCTCTGTAATTTCAGTAGCTGAGCTGACCCTTCGTCCGTCTTGTACTGTGTTTGTCTTCAGAGTAAATCCGTGTCTGTCACGTGATTGTGCGTGTTGGGTTTCAGTTCGCGGCGCTTTGAGTCGATTCACACAAAAATTGAGAAAAAGCGCCAATATATACCGGTATTATTATTATTATTATTAATTCTTCGTGCACCGTGAAACTCAAAAAAAATATTTTTCGTGCAACGTGGGAGACAGGGCTTATTTATCGTTTTCGTGCGAGGATCCGAGGAGTGGTCTAGGTCCCCTGACCTGTCGCGTTGTTTATCTCATTGTACCCCGAGACCGAAATCCCCAGATGTTGCCGTTGTCCTCTGAAGACTGCATTGCAGTGCAGAACACAGATCGACCATGATAGTTCAAGGGTGATGCCAGAATAGCCCGTAAGCGCCAAGCTATTCTGGCATCACCCTTGAACTGCCATGGTCGACCCTTATCTTGCTGTGGTGTGTCTGGGCTAGAATGAGTTAAATTTCCGCCGTGCTGCCGGCCAGTCAAGGTTCAGCTTACAGAGCTATAAACTCTGTTCGAGGAACAGTATGACCGTGAATAACACAAGCGAGGTTGGTAAGTCCCAAAGCAGCCTTGGCTGAGGAGTATCTGTGCCTTCCGCACTACTTGTTGGTTTACTTACACCAAAGATCCTACACAGAAAGATAAACCAGCTCCTCTTTAGCGTATAGCAGAAAAACGAGGTCAGCCGAGGAGTTGCTTCCCTTGTGCTGACCATGATCGCAGCCCGTAAACACACGATGGTATTACCATTAGAAAACATCAGCACAAGCAAATGCAGTGTATCCCTTGATGTTTCATGCTACAGGCCTGTTTCATAATAAAATCTGTGATGTGGAATGGAGGGGGGTGGCGCGGGGGGGGTGGGGTGCAATATTTTGTTTTAAATGGTGTGAATCTCTGTTCGGCATCCTGTCTCGAAAGACAATGGAGTATGCGCTTGCTGGGTCAGTCACTGGAGTGACCTCTCCAGTGCGCAAGCCTGGGCGAAGTGTATGGAGATCCTGGGATGCCCAGTCGTCAAGATCCCCCTCTCGGCCTCGCTGATGTATCCAAAGGAATGCAAAGCAGTACGTTTGGCACCAGTTTGGCTGCAGGAGCTGACAGAACAGTGCGTGAATACAGGCAGCTGTCTGCCTTCGGGGCTCCACTCCTGATTTGAAGGGTTTACTCCCCCACATTTGGCCGTTGGATCCAACCTGATCTCCTCCGTCCTCTAGCCGTTGGCTGTCAGAAACAGCTCATCCGCCTAGTGGTGCAATGTGAACACCACCCCCACACGTGGTTTAGCCCACCAGCTGAGGTGGTTTGCCAGGGTGTGGCGCTTGGAGCCAGCACGTGAGAGATTAAGGAGATGGATGAGGACCAGTGATGCCCGTCCGTCCTATGTAGGACGCAGCTGCCGAACAGCAAAGGTACTACCTCTATCCAGAGCCCCCTACACCCCGGTGTGAATCTACAGAGTTGTTTACATGTCTAAGTGTTATTGTTAACATGTATTTCAAGCTGTGTTGTTTTAATAATGCTTACTTATAGTGTATTTGAATGTTATCATTTCTCTTTATTTTAGTTTTTTCTGTATTATTTATTCATGTGTTAGTGAGAAGCACAATTTTAGCAAGTATCAACCAGCCACGATTCATGCCTTCTATGATCTTGTAGTGTGTTTGTTTTGTTTAATTTATGCTTAATTATTTTCGCCCAATTAATCCCAAACCCACATTCAACAATTTTTGGAAGAGTCACCACTCGACTGTGTACCAGTTGCAGGAGATGGATCTACCATGATAATTCAATGTCAGTGCCAGATTAGCCTCAGGCGCCAAGCTAATCTGACATGACCCTTGAATTATTGATCAATCCAATGCCTGCCTGCTTGAGGCTAAATGGGTTATGTAAACAATTTCTACAAATAACATTTAAAAAACGCACTCACACGAACACCCACACAAATCACAAATACGTGCTAACATACACATCATGTAAGAAATGAGTAAAGTCTGGCATAAGAGCAAAACGTATTCTCTATTGTATTCCTCTGAAATGATCTAGTGACAGATAAACTATCTTCATAACAGGCAACAAGGAAAAAATAATAACAGAACATAATCAAATGTCATATGAAAGAAGAGTCTTGTATATATACTTGCACATGGCTACAAGTACAACACAGTGTGTCTGAAAGATCCTGAACATGCGATTGGTAGCACTAAAAAAGTAAAGTAATTACTCAATCAGTAAATTGCTTCAACAAATTAAAAACAAGTGGTCAGAGAAAGAAGAGTAGTCATTTTTATGGTGTCTGGACTTAGTGACTGTTTTCTTATTTTAAAGGTGACGCACTTTCAACATTTTTCTGTTTCTTTTCTGTGACTTCTGCATGAATGACCTGTTGCTCTCTTTCAGAGTGAAATGCAGCCGCACATTGATGAACAACTGCAGCAGAAAATGCTGGATGGCACACTTTCCCATGCGGCAAAAAAAAGTGTCATGTTTTTTCAACAGTGCTACCAAGCGCATCTTTACTTTGTCCAAGTGCAGAATTTTTCCGATGTTGGCAACATAGGCTTCCTCGAACGCCTGCACCAGGTGTTGCAGTCTGGTGCTCGGAACTGTAAGCCCCCCTGTAATGCCTTGATACTGTTTGTTCATGATGAACGTTTCAGCCCGAGAACCAGTAGAGGCACTTGTGAGGAGACTGTTACATTCCTGACATAATGGTTTTGCCTGCATCTTCTTTGCCATGTAGCCAGCAATATACATCAGTACGTTTTCTTGCACTTGGACGAGCCAAGCAGCCTGTTCAACCTCAGACGACTGCAGGCCCACACGAAAACCCTAGACCAACTGATTCGTGAGCTGCTTTTTGCTGATGATGCTGCCCTCGTTGCACACACAGAGAGAGCCCTGCAGCGCATCACGTCTTGCTTCGCAGATGCTGCCCAGCTCTTTGGACTCGAGGTCAGTCTGAAAAAGACAGAGGTCCTCCATCAGCCGGCACCCAAGACAGTGTATCGCTCTCCTCACATCACCATTGGCGAGTCTGAACTAAAGTCAGTGCACCAGTTTACTTACCTTGGCTGCATTATCACGTCGGACGCCAAGCTGGACAAGGAGCTTGACAGCAGGCTGGCAAAAGCAAACAGCGCTTTCGGGCGACTTTTCAAGCGGGTGTGGCACAATCAACAGCTGAAAACAGGCACCAAGATCAGCGTGTACAGAGCTGTGGTCCTCACCACCCTGCTGTATGGTTCCGAGTCCTGGGCCCTCTACCGCAGCCAACTACGACTCCTCGAACGCTTCCACCAGCGCTGCCTGCGTCTCTCTTGGCTGGACTTCGCGAACGAAGATTTTATAGGAGTTGCCCACGACGTCTGCAGGCTTGTTCGTGGCTGCGGAGGCCAATCCGGGACAGGCAGGTTCGACCGCAGTGGCTGCAGGGGAAGGTATGGCCAGAGTTCTGAGTTGCGGCATCTCTGTTCTTTCTCCTGAGCCGCTTGTCCTTAAGGCTAGCTCTGCGAGAGTCCTCAAAGGAGACAGCTGCCTTGTAAATAGTGGAGCGCCAGGTGTCACGGTCCACAGCAAGCGAAGACCACTGGTGGTGGTCGATTTGGCAGGCACTAAGTGACTTCTTGAGACAGTCTTTGTATCTCTTCTTTGGTGCCCCTCTGTCACGGTGTCCAGTAGCAAGCTCGCCGAACAGGGTGATCTTTGGTAGGCGATGATCCTCCATCCTGGAGACATGCCCCGCCCAGCGGAGCTGTGTCCGCAGCAGCAAAGCCTCGATGCTCACGGTTTCAGCCTGTTCAAGGACCTCGACATTGGTGACATAGTCACTCCAGTGAATGCCCAGGATGGTACGCAGGCAGCGCTGGTGGAAGCGTTCGAGGAGTCGTAGTTGGCTGCGGTAGAGGGCCCAGGACTCGGAACCATACAGCAGGGTGGTGAGGACCACAGCTCTGTACACGCTGATCTTGGTGCCTGTTTTCAGCTGTTGATTGTGCCACACCCGCTTGAAAAGTCGCCCGAAAGCGCTGTTCGCTTTTGCCAGCCTGCTGTCAAGCTCCTTGTCCAGCTTGGCGTCCGACGTGATAATGCAGCCAAGGTAAGTAAACTGGTGCACTGACTTTAGTTCAGACTCGCCGATGGTGATGTGAGGAGGGCGATACACTGTCTTGGGTGCCGGCTGATGGAGGACCTCTGTCTTTTTCAGACTGACCTCGAGTCCAAAGAGCTGGGCAGCGTCTGCGAAGCAGGACGTGATGCGCTGCAGGGCTCTCTCTGTGTGTGCAACGAGGGCAGCATCATCAGCAAAAAGCAGCTCACGGATCAGTTGGTCTAGGGTTTTCGTGTGGGCCTGCAGTCGTCTGAGGTTGAACAGGCTGCCATCGAGACGATACCTGATGTACACTGCATCGTCATCATCGAGGTCCACTGTGGCCTGCTTCAACATCATGCTAAAAAAGATGGTGAAGAGGGTCGGTGCCAGCACGCAGCCCTGCTTTACGCCGTTGAGAATGGGGAATGGTTCTGAGAGGTCATTGTTGAGTCTGACCTGACCTTGCTGGTCCTCGTGTAGCTGGACAATCATGTTGAGGAACTTTGGGGGACAGCCAAGTCGCTCCAGGATCTGCCACATACCTTGCCTGCTCACAGTGTCGAACGCTTTTGTTAGGTCGACAAACGTTACGTACAGCCCTTTGTTCTGCTCGCGGCACTTCTCCTGTAGCTGTCTCAGCACAAAGACCATATCGGTGGTGCTCCTGTTTGCTCTGAAGCCACACTGGCCCTCTGGGAGTTGGTCTTCAGCGATGGCAGGTACCAGCCGATTCAGGAGCAGCCTTGCAAGGATTTTCCCAGCAATGGACAGCAGTGTAATTCCCCGATAGTTGGAACAGTCAGACTTCTCACCTTTGTTCTTGTACAGGGTGATAACGACTGCATCACGGAGATCCTTTGGTAGTGTTCCTTCCTCCCAGCAGCAGAGAAAGAGGTCATGGAGCTTGTTGTGCAGTGCTGTGCCTCCATGTTTCCAGATCTCTGGCGGTATTCCATCAATGCCTGCTGCTTTGCCACTCTTGAGCTGGTGGATGGCTGTGAGGGTCTCTTTAGCGGTGGGCGGTTCGTCCAATTCAACTTTTACTGGGAGCTGTGGGATTTGTAGGACGACTGCTTCTTGAACAGTGCGCTCAGCGCTGAAGAGGCTCTGAAAGTATTCCGACCAGCGGTTCAAGATGGAGGTATTATCTGTGAGGAGTGCCTGGCCATTCGCGCTTCGCAGGGGACTTTGTACCAGGTGCCTGGGGCCATACACTGCTTTCAATGCTTCGTAGAAGCCCCTGTAGTCACCATTGTCTGCGCAAAGCTGGGTCCTCTGTGCAAGTCTGGTCCACCACTCATTCTGGAGATCTCTGAGCTTGCGCTGGAGACTGCTGCAGACGAGGCGGAAGGCAGACTTCTTCACAGGGCAGGAAGGCTGGGCTAGGTGGGCCTGATGGGCGGCTCTTTTTTTTGCTAGGTGTTCCTGGATCTCTACATCGTTTTCGTCAAACCAGTCTTTATTCTTCTTTCTAGCGAAACCCAAGACTTCTGCAGAGGATTTTGCAATAGCAGTTTTCAGTTCTTCCCAAAGTGTTTCAGGGGAGGAGTCTGCTGGGTCCGCTGTGTCTTTGAGCCTGCGCTGTAAATCTGTCTGAAAGGCAGCTTTCACGTCGTCACGCTGAAGGCTCGCAACATCAAGCTTTTTCTTGGGGGGCCCCCATTTCTTGGGTTTTGGCTTGAAGTGGAGCCTGAGTTTGCAGCGGACAAGGCGGTGGTCAGTGTGGCACTCTGCGCTGGGCATCACTCTGGTGAGGAGGACGTCACTGCGGTCCCTCTGACGCACTAGGACATAGTCGATAAGGTGCCAGTGCTTGGAGCGAGGATGCATCCAGGTGGTCTTTCGACTGCCTGCGTACCATCCTGGGCATTCACTGGAGTGACTATGTCACCAACGTCGAGGTCCTTGAACAGGCTGAAACTGTGAGCATCGAGGCTTTGCTGCTGCGGACACAGCTCCGCTAGGCGGGGCATGTCTCCAGGATGGAGGATCATCGCCTACCAAATATCACCCTGTTCGGCGAGTTTGCTACTGGACACCGTGACAGAGGGGCACCAAAGAAGAGATACAAAGACTGTCTCAAGAAGTCACTTAGTGCCTGCCAAATCGACCACCACCAGTGGTCTTCGCTTGCTGCGGACCGTGACACCTGGCGCTCCACCATTTACAAGGCAGCTGTCTCCTTTGAGGACTCTCACAGAGCTAGCCTTAAGGACAAGCGGCTCAGGAGAAAAAACAGAGATGCCGCAGCTCAGAACCCTGGCCATACCTTCCCCTGCAGCCACTGCGGTCGAACCTGCCTGTCTCGGATTGGCCTCCGCAGCCACGAACAAGCCTGCAGACGTCGTGGGCAACTCCTATAAAATCTTCGTTCGCGAAGTCAAGCCAAGAGAGAGACATCAGTACGTTTTCTTGCACTTGGACGAGCCGTGGGTCTCGAGTCTCTGGCACTGGCAAAATCAGCTGCATCAACTGATATGTGTCACCATCATTTTCCATATGGTCCTGTGGCCAATCCGGGACGACACCATCTTCTGGTTCATCTTCCACTACTGACTGCGGTACTGATGTCAGCGCTGTCAGGGTGAGCAGCCACTTGTCACAGTCCTCAATGCAGTTGCTTGCATCACTCTGCACGAAGAAAGAGTCCACCATGACCTGGCGAAAATTGTTGCAAAACTGTTGTGGACTGGGGTTGTCACCATGCCTCCTTTTGATCGAACAACTGAAAACAGATTTTCAACACAGTCCTGGTTCAGACGGTCAGTTAAAAGAAATTTCACGCCATGGTCAGTATGAAGTTCTTTCCACAATGCCAGAAGTGTTCTAATGGCCATCTTCCACCCTGTCAGGCTTGGGAGTTGCGATACTGAGGAGAGGGACTGAACAGATTCCAGCCAACTTAGAGTCTTCAACAGGAACTCCTCATGTCCGGATGTTGGAGTCATGGCATGGGCCATTTTCTGTGTAGACCTGAGGTTGCCACTGTTGAAGGTATTGAACAGTTGATCGAATGTTTCGATGAACAGGGCTGTGTGAGCGGCGTCTGCGTCAAGTACATGCAGCTGTACAAGTGTAGAAATACCTGCTGCAACTGTGTGCGAGAGGACCTGCACAGTATACCGCACGCGAAGTGCAGCAAAAGGTGGCAGTTCAAGGTGCTTGCTGGTCAGGTTTGGGGCCATGCGAACAACATTTTGCTGGTCAAAGTTGTAGAATTGTTCAATATGTACCCACTTCACTTCTTGTCCATCAACAAGGAACCCACTTTTTTTGAAGTTGTTTCTTGTGTTTTTCAAAAGGATGGGGAGGATCATAAATTACATGTACTTTGTTCTCTTTGTGGAAGAAAAAAAGGAGCCTGCTCTGTCACCCTGCAGAATTTTGTTAACATTTTTCGGTTATTGGAACCTTGGTCAGCAATCAACACTTTTACCTGCAGACCACACTCCTCTAGTCTATCAAGACATTCAATCAGCAGACCATGCAGAACCTTAGCGTCAACAGGTACGCTGGGAAGGATATAACCAACAGCCTGTTTCCAATTCATAACCAGTCCACGCACCATGAACACTGTAGCATGGTTGGCTACATACATGGACCAACCCGTACAGCCGAAGTCTTCTAGGCCTTCCACATAGTCTTTTTCGACATTGTATGTCACAAACTCCTTTAAAGACATTTCGTCGAACACCAAAGCACAGAGTTCTGAATTAGTTGGCATTGTAATCTTTTGCTGGAGTGCGTTCAGGACATTCTTGTTGAAGCCTGGAAATATCTGGACAGCTCGCATAAGTCTCCGAAGCGAAGAAACTGAAGGCAACAAGAACAGTTTCCTCAGTAGCCCATATGCTTTGGGACTGGCATGAAAAATGGACAAACCTAAACGGTTATCTTGCTCACTCCATCTGCGACCCATCTTCGGTTTGGTGACCTGGCGAAGCTGAGTGGTAACGAACTGCAGACATGGACCTTCCAGGAAGAGGGAGAGATCTTTTATCAACGCATCTCGTTTTTCTGCCAGGTCCTGCTTTTGGAGTTTTTTTCTTTGGAGATTGTTGCTCGATTTTCTTCTGCAGTCTGTAGATTTTGTTTCTGGAAGCTTTTAGCTCCCTCTTCAGCTTTCTCTTTCTTGGCGAAATGCCTGAGGTACTGGGCACTTGCTTTTCTGCACAGACACAAAATAATAATACTAATTATACTGTTCACAACAAAATACAGTTTAATTCAGTTGACTGTAGACTATGGAGGCAAGTGGTGTGGCTAATCGGTTGTACAGTAACTCTTTACAATTCGCCAAGTTTGAACAGTGCAAGTCAAAATCTCCAGTGTGTTTAGAATGACACTAGCTGTTGCACTCAGCCTTTCCGCACGTCAGCCTTGTACTGTTTTCCTATGATCATGCCAGTGCCCTCTGAATTGGTACATTATAATATACAACCACGCCCAGCCTTCTGCTAGTTGTTCAGTTTCTAAAGGGAGGTGGGGGTGGGAGTTTACTTCTGAAGAGCTAATATTTAATATGTATATTATACCTGGTGGTGGTATGGCATCTAGTTCCACATCCACGTGCTGTGCAAAGTCAGTGTCCGATGACAAAGAAGCCTGCAGTCCTGAAACATAATGCCAGACATGGTAAAGAATTGCATCTTAAGGCTGTAAAACAAATACATAATTTACAGGCTCTTTATACAATTACTTGATAGATGAAATAAATGATAGCTTACAATGCTACATCCATTATGCATAGTAAACCACTTGTGCACATGCTGGTTGACTAATGCTTACTGACAGTCGCGTTTTGTAAGCCATTATTAAATTATGTAATGAATAGCCCACTAATGACGAAACAAAAGCCTACATATGACATGAACACAATGGACATACATTGGGGTTTGCCCTATTTTTTTTTTTTTTTTTTTTTTTTTTTTTTTTTTTTTTTTTTGTACCTGGTCCTGAAGACTTTCTCTTCATCTCAGGTGGACAGCGCAGTACATCATCTTGTACTCTCTGTTTGGGCGGCTTTCGAAGAGTGGATACTCGAGGGGGTGGATTCGGAAGATTCTTGAATACAGATGGTACTGCATTCCAGGCCAGCTTGTTGGTTTTGTCTGGATATAAGAACTGGCTCTTTTCGAAGTGGTCACTGCAGAGTTGTACACCTGAAGCGTAGAGCTCCGCTGCTGTCTTCCCAAGCATGTCCTCCCTCCTTGTTCTTTGAACCCATTCTTTGCACCTGTACACCATACAAAAGAGTTATGTGAATTCAGTTTTTATGCCACAACAGAAAATGTCTGCATGTAAAAAAGACATTGTCACTTAGTTTTAAGCAAACGTCAGTGATCACCCACTCACAGTAACACAATTACATATACACTAGACCCAATCTGACACTGAATATAAATGTGCTGTCACAATCGCAGGTATTGCCATGTGCATGATTGTCTCTCATCTTCATTTGCGGGTGTTCAATTTCGCTAACTTGCCTTTGATCCCCTATAATTCAGAATCATGCATTGATATGTTACTGGTTGTATTAACGAGAGCCTTTTGCGATGAAGACATTGGCAGAGAAACTTCTTAGCTAACAGTGTAAACAACGTGATAGACAGATGGTGTATGCCTTATCTGAATTTTAAGCTATAAATGATTCGAATATTTGAAAAATTGGCGATCACTTACCTCTTTTCATCCTTAGGAAATCTGAAAGAAAGATTTTCCTTTGCAACTTTCTTTCCATCGAGCATTTGAGCATCCAATTGCACCGCATGAATCGCCTCCACCTCTCCGGCG
This sequence comes from Semisulcospira habei, assembly GCA_036245525.1. Taxonomy (NCBI): domain Eukaryota; kingdom Metazoa; phylum Mollusca; class Gastropoda; family Semisulcospiridae; genus Semisulcospira; species Semisulcospira habei. The sequence goes on from BTPG01000008.1 coordinate 72,922,373, forward strand.
CGTCGCCATGTTTTTCATGGCAGTAACAGGGGAAGTAACTCTGGTGCTGGCCTCGCGAAAACAAGCCAGCTGGAGTATCTTATTATATAGGATCTTTGCTTACACATGGACGGCGGCTCGGGCAGTGGAGCAACAAGCCAGGGGTGACGACAGCATTGACAGCGGCTGTTGCTGGGACTCCCTACTTTAGGATGCACGCATTCGCAAAATAAGATGTGTGTGTTACTGGGTCACAGTTCCAGGCCGGCCTTTGATTATGACAGGTCATGTTGCATATTCAAATTGGGCAGTTCAGGCAGTGCAAGGACCGGTGTTTTTAAAAATAATGTTTGCCTTATTTGAAAATTTGTAGTAGGGCTGAATGTTGGAATTTGCTGGAATTGTCTGGTTAGATGAAAGGAGACATGTTTGGTGCTTTGATTCATACCATCCTAAGCTTATCCAATGGACAATTGTGGGCCTATGTTGAGTTGTCGTTGACGTAGAGATTTGAGGGGCACGCTGATTTCAGCCGTGCTTGGGTGTGGGGTTGGTAAGGAATCAGGTTCATAGCCAAGAAATCAGACAGTTGTGCATGGCAAATGTGCAGCTGGTGGGCGGTTGTGTTTTTTAGGGGATTGAAATATTAGGGGCTGACTGGGACTGACTAAGGCACGGAAACAGTACAGAAACGGCACTGTGTTCCGTAGCCTGTCAGAACTCGCCGATACAGCGGGTCAGCGGATGTTGTCTCGCCTCAAGTCAGACTTTTCTGCGTTTCATTAGCCCTTATCATTCGGAATACACCAGTGTGTATGGTATGGCATGGTATGGCATGGTATGGTATGGTAATATGGTATGGTATGGTATGGTATGGTATGGTATGGTATGGTATGGTATGGTATGGTAATATGATATGGTATGGTATGGTATGGTATGGCATGGTATGGTATGGTATGGTATGGTATGGTATGGTATGGTATGGTATGGTAAGGTAAGGTATGGTAATATGGTATGGTATGGTATACTGTGGTATGATGTCTCCGAGGCGCACATATCCATCTATTTAAAGATGCTCAAGGCGCCGTAGGAATGAAATCTGAAGCTTTGAAAGCCTGCTGCTACTAGGCGCTACTTTATGTGCAAACCTCCACCCTGCTATTAACTTCGGTGCATGTGATATATTTCTGTTTCCATTTCACCGACCCTAATGGGCCTTCTCTTTTCGAATAGTGGTAATGGGATTTTTAACGTGCGCACTTGATGATTATGCGTGCTGTGCACACGAAGGCGAGACAGGCACCGTAAACCGAGTCTGAAATAAAGGCATTGGTCTATGTGCTTATCTGTAAGTACTATAATGTAGCTTGTAGTGTGCAAATTTGAAGCTTTTAGCCTCAGTATGATAGGGGTTATTTCACGAGCCATGTGAGTCGGCCCACGGCGCACGTAACAGACGTGGTATCACAACCACTGTGTCGTAAAAAAATGTATATCAATTTTCCGTGCACCGTGTTCAGCAAATTTTATTTTTCGTGCATCGTGATGTAACCCTTCCACCCCCACTCCACCTCCCAACCACCCCCCCCCCCCTCCCACCCCACCCCACCACCCCTTCATTTTATCCCCGTCTCTGGGGGTCTCTGTACAGCGCGTCAGTCAGTTTGTTGAGGTTCTGTCACTTTCACAGTCCAAGGGTACATTCTCTGCTGGTCTCCGGCGTAGTTTCTGGAAGCGCCCCCGGCACCTCACGCTAAAACAAAGGTCGTCCATTTTGAGCGACGACCTGACGTCACATTGCAACCGCCACCTCTGGCACAGCTTCCTGCAAGTTAGTGGTGCAGTGGCAATACGGTAAACTAAATAACAACGGACCGAAGTCCCTCGCAGTGGATCCGTCCGTTCTCGGCTGTGTGCGCGAGCTACCTGCGGCCCCGATCGATGAAAGCGGTGAATCTCTTTTGAACAGTTTATGCTACGCACCGTACATGCAGAAATGTACATCCACTGTCACTCTCTTTAAATGGAATGGACACTATCCACTGTCACTCTCTTTAAATGGAATGGACACTATCCACTGTCACTCTCTTTAAATGGAATGGACACTATCCACTGTCACTCTCTTTAAATGGAATGGACACTATCCACTGTCACTCTCTTTAAATGGAATGGACACTATCCACTGTCACTCTCTTTAAATGGAATGGACACTATCCACTGTCACTCTCTTTAAATGGAATGGACACTATCCACTGTCACTCTCTTTAAATGGAATGGACACTATCCACTGTCACTATCTTTAAATGGAATGGACACTATCCACTGTCACTCTCTTTAAATGGAATGGACACTATCCACTGTCACTCTCTTTAAATGGAATACACCGGCCTTCCCTCGTGCTTTTTACTCCGACACCATGATAGTTCAAGGGTCGTGTCGGAATAGCTTGGTGCCTGTAGGCGGCAAGCTATTCAGTCTGACACCAATCATGAAATATCATGGTCGATGCATGTCTCCAGCACTGTGATGTAGACGTGAAATGATGGCTACGACAGTTGAACGTTTCATCTTTAGCGCCTATATAATAACCGGTATTATTATTATTATTATTATTATTATTATTATTATGAGTTAAATTCCATTGTCAATTCCTCTAATCACAAGTTACTATGTCACTAGACGCCGGGATAGGTCATTGACTCAGTGTGCTCGAGGTACGAAATACCCACATTTTGGAGCTATCCTCTGAGGACTGCATTACAATTCAGGAGACAGATCGACCACGATAGTTCAGTGAAGGATGGTGGCAGAATAGCTTGGCGTCTATAGGCGCCAAGCTATTCTGCCACCACCCTTAAACTATCATAGTCGAGCCATATCTTACTGTGGTGTGTCGCGGACAGACAGAGTTAAGCCTACACTGTGCGGTTTTCCGAGAGCGATTCACCATCAAGCGCCTGTAACTCCATTGTATATTCCTCTAATCACAAGTTACTACGTCACTAGGCGGAAAGGTCAACTGAATAAGAGTACACTGTGTTTTCGAACAGCGATTCACTATCGAGCGCCTTTGCCAGAGTGACTGATGTCAGTGTTGACACTGTGAGAGGCTGTAGAGAGGTTTTTCGTGTATATTAAATCAGTACACGCTCAGCAGCATACCGCCATCACCGTTTCCATCTTCCCTTAACCCTTCAGCCCTGACGCACTACAGCAGGAGATGGATTGACCATGATAATTCATGGGTAGTGCCAGATTAGCTTGGCGCCTGTCGGCGCCAAGCTAATCTGGCACTACCCTTGAATTATCATGGTCAATCCATCTCCTGCAACAGGTGCATAGTCGTTAGATGACGCCTTCAAAATTTGGGAAAATAAATGCATCGGGTTGCATGAGTTAAGCAGCTGCTAATATTGACGACATTAATCACAAGCCATTCACGCGGGACCGGCCGGCTTTCATTCCACTTGTGGCCTGAAATATGACATCGCCAAATTGATTTACACTACACTGCCCATCAAATCACTTCGTAGACTGGACTTGAAACGCCACCAGTGAAAGATTGCCCTGGCTCACGGGAAAGACATCAAATAACGTGAAATTGCAGAAGAATGCTGAAAAGAGTCAAATGAAACGGACAACGAATCTTGTTATTCAATTACGGTAATGTTCAGTTGGGTTTTTTTTCTTAAGGAGATGCGAAACTTCTGTGTGTCCATGAATCATCCGAGAAGCACTGTGCACAAGTCGTGGCTGGCCGGTAGCACATCTAACTGAGCTATCACAGTGGATATGTCTTCTACTGACCAATGATAATGCTGCATTAGTTCCGAGCAGGCAATAGTGAACACGAGGACAGACAGCAGGGGGAGATGATGATTCCCGTACATTGTGTGTGATTATTCACGGCTGTACCAATGATTGATGGCAAGACGGTGCCGAGTGCGCTCCCCTGGGGGTTGACCGAAACTGGAGAGTGTCTGGGCGTGCCGAGATGTGGCGTCATGATGTGGCATATCACTCCCGTACAGCAGTTACTGATGACTTTATTTCTAGCACTGAATGGACTGATCACTGTCGTCTTTGGTCACGACCTACAGATTCTGTACCACCCTACCTATACTGTTACCACCTACCCATGTTGCTACACTACGCACCCTACCCGGCCATGCTGCTACCACCCTACCCATACCGCTACCACTCTACCCATGCTGCTATTACCCTACCCATGTTTCTACACTACCACCCTACCCAAGACACAAATCATGAACCGGCTCAGTTCAGTAGCTGCACGGGCTTCTGACAATAATAATGTGTCCTTTGCTGACAGAAGAGTGTGCCTCTCGTGCTGTACAGTATGGTAGAGTGTGCATCACGTGCTGTACAGAGTGATAGAGGGTGCCTCTCGTACTGTACAGTGTGGTAGATGGTGCCTGTCGTGCTTTACGCTACTTAGGATGGCGGATGGTGGAACAGAATGCTGGGTTTGAGATTATCTTTGAGGAGAACTAGGGCAAGGCGTGGGTGGACGTGACGTGTTCTCGTATGCCGAGGACAAAGTGTCAACAAGAACCACTGATTAACCACTTCTCTCCCAGTTGACGTAAATCGTTTCTATGGCGACGCCAAAGAGCACCAGTCGCCCAAGGAAAAGAGATACAACTTGAAGCGTGCTCAACAAGAGACATAGATCCTCATGAGCGCCTGCTGGCAATTGCGGGGGTTCATGAGGATCTACGTTTCCTGCAGCTGGATCGTAGTGTTGGCTAGTTCGCGGCAGTAGAGGGGTAGTAGTGTATCAAGAGTTTGTGATCACGCGCGCAGTCAGAAAGCTTGACCCCCCCCCCCCCCACCCCTCCCACCCCTCCAACACACACACACACGGCCCTCTGCATTCCAAGATATCACGTAGTGCCGTGACCAAATCAATCACTGGTACTCGAGTGTCTCTAGGGAGGCGGTGCGCCATTTCACTATTTCATTATTTCCGCGCGCCTTGCTCTCAATTCTAAAGACCCGAAAAATGAATCGTCTGATGTGAGAAATAAAATCTGCACTGATTGTCTTGTACATTTTCAGCGCTGTGTTTACATGCAAGGCAGGGTCGGTGTGGGCAATACACTGGGTGTAGCGACTTCTGGTCAACAACAAGGGCAATGACATACATACTGTTTCTGTCCGTGTCATGCTAGAAGTGTAAACATTTTTATTGATGATTATACTTATAAGCGATAAGCGATTCCACAATGTTTAGGATTTTATACGTGTTTTTACAAAGTTGACCTTTGAGTTGATATTAAGCAGGTTTGTGGATTAGACACTCAGCCCAAGGGTACCCTTTCTTTGCTTCCCGCTACAAGTACTCACGCGTCATCTATTCTCTCTCTCTCTCTTTCTCTCTCTCTCTCTCTCTCTCTCTCTCTCTCTCTCTCTCTCTCTCTCTCTCTCTCTCTCTCTCTCTCTCTCTCTCTCTCTCTCTCTCTCTCTCTCTCTCTCTCTCTCATGTGCTCCGCACGTACCTATCTTCACATTTAATTGATGTTATTTTTGTGTTACTTACGCACTTTGAGTTCTTCATCTATTGCCTGACGTCATACCTTAGTTGCTTCTTCCCATTATGAAAAGACGAGTTGAAAATTGTGTCCTCATTCGCCTGCATACTTTGAATAACGTTTTTTAACCCCAGATATTAACTCATTCAACCCCACGCCGTATTGCCCAAATTTTGGAGGCGTCATCTAACAACTATGCACCAGTTGCAGGAGACGGATCGACCATGATAATTCAAGGGTAGTGCCAGATTAGCTTGGCGCCGACAGCTAATCTGCAATACCCTTGAATTATCATGGTCGATCCATCTCCTGCCGTGGTGGGTCAGGGCTGAATGGGTTAACACGTGTTGTAGCTATCTGAAGCGTGTTTCTGTCTTGGTTGGGTCGTTCTCATCATTCACAGATTGATTAGTGTTAAATACCCGCCATTAGTTTTGGGTACCCGCCAGCCGTAGGTTTGCAGACGACAAGGGGCGGGAAGTCAGACAGGGACAAATAGCAGACGCGCCACCATCCGGGCATTGATCGCACAACACGCACCCTTCGTTTGTTAAGCCAGTTAAGACGTTTACCGGACGTCGGCTAAAAGCAAGCCTGCATGATTAGCACAGTGCTGTGTGTTTACTACCGGACTTGCCGAAATTAAGGCGCTGAAACCTGCATGAGCAGCACAGTGTTCGGGTGTGTGCAACAATGGACTGCCGCTCGCCAAGATGGATTGGCCACGAAAGTTCTTACACATCGGCCACAACTGATCTGGCACTACCCTTGAAATTTCATGACCGATTCATCTCACACAACTAATGCACCATCTTGACGTTACACGGCTTAAAGTCCTCCTTGGACAATGTCCTTGGAGAATGTCCTTGGAGAATGTCCTTGGACAATGTCCTTGGAGAATGTCCTTGGACAATGTCCTTGGAGAATGTCCTTGGACAATGTCCTTGGAGAATTCCTTGGACAATGTCCTTGGAGAATGTCCTCGGAGAATGTCCTTGGACAATGTCCTTGGACAATGTCCTTGGACAATGTCCTTGGAGAATGTCCTTGGGCAATGTCCTTGGAGAATGTCCTTGGACAATGTCCTTGGAGAATGTCCTTGGACAATGTCCTTGGACAATGTCCTTGGACAATGTCCTTGAACGTTTCTCTGATGCACAAAGAGCATGGTCGATCAATTTCTTACTGTAGTGCGCTGAGGCTAACTGGTCTAAACTGAACTGCTCGGATGTGTTGTTAAAAGAACGGCAGCAAAGCTTTGGTTGTGGTAAGACAACACTGATTTTCCGTGGTGAGACAACACTGAGTGCCCGTGGCGAGACGACACTGAGTGCCTGTGGTGAGACAACACTGAGTGCCCGTGGTAAGACTACACTGAGTGCCCGTGGCGAGACGACACTGAGTGCCTGTAGCGAGACGACACTGGGTGCCTGTGGTGAGACAACACTGAGTGCCTGTGGTGAGACAACACTGAGTGCCTGTGGTGAGACAACACTGAGTGCCCGTGGAGAGACAACACTGAGTTTCCGTGGTGAGACAACACTGAGTGCCCATGGTGAGACAACACTGAGTGCCCGTGGTGAGACAACACTGAGTGCCCGTGGTGAGACAACACTCAGTGCCCGTGGTGAGATGACACTGAGTGCCCGTGGTGAGACAACACTGAGTGCCCGTGGTGAGACAACACCGAGTGCCCGTGGTGAGACAACACTGAGTGCCCGTGGTGAGACAACACTGAGTGCCCGTGGTGAGACAACACTGAGTGCCCGTGGTGAGTCAACACTGAGTGCCGTGATGAGACAACACTGAGAGCCCGTGGTGAGACAACACTGAGTGCCCGTGGTGAGACAACACTGAGTGCCTGTGGTGAGACAACACTGAGTGCCCGTGGTGAGACAACACTGAGTGCCCGTGGTGAGACAACCCTGAGTGCCCGTGGTGAAACAACACTGAATGCCCGTGGTGAGACAACACTGAGTGCCCGTGGTGAGACAACACTGAGTGCCTGTGGTGAGACAACACTGAGTGCCCGTGGTGTGACAACACTGAGTGCCCGTGGTGAGACAACACTGAGTGCCAGTTTCATGGCGAATGTTTATCACCCTAGCGGAGAAATGTAACGCAGGCCAAACCTCATACCAGTGCCGGCGGGTGTTTGGCGAAATAATTGGAGTGAAAGCTGGACAAATACGCGATATCTCATGTTCGCACTAGTTTTCCCTCCACTGTTTGCATACAAGACGCGCAACTTTTGACCCATTTCTGGTGTCCAAACAACCTCCATTGCAAATTCAAGTTTTGTCGATCGCTTTATTGAATTAGAGCTCCGGCCACCCTAACCCCTACCCCGCCACTCCACCCTAACCCCTACCCCGCCACTCCACCTACCCCGCCACTCCACCCTAACCCCTACCCCGCCACTCCACCCTAACCCCTACCCCGCCACTCCACCCTAACCCCTACCCCGCCACTCCACCCTAACCTCTACCCCGCCACTCCACCCTCACCCCTACCCCGCAACCCCTACCCCGCCACTCCACCCTAACCCCTACCCCGCCACTCCACCCTAACCCCTACCCCGCCACTCCACCCTCACCCCTACCCCGCCACTCCACCCTAACCCCTACCCCGCCATTCCACCCTAACCCCTACCCCGCCACTCCACCCTAACCCCTACCCCGCCACTCCACCCTAACCCCTACCCCGCCACTCCACCCTCACCCCTACCCCGCCACTCCACCCTAACCCCTACCCCGCCATTCCACCCTAACCCCTACCCCGCCACTCCACCCTAACCCCTACCCCGCCACTCGAAGCATAGTTTTTTTTGTGAAATCTGTGTGCCGTCAACGAATGAAAAAGCTGTGCAAGGAGCATGGGTAAAACTGGACGTAGCAAGAGACATAGATCCTGGTGAGCCCCTGCAACTGCGGGGGCTCATGCGGATCTATGTCTCTTGCAGTTGGATTGCGTCTCCTTTTTTCTCGGCGGTGATTGGGTTAAAGACTGGCGGGTTGGTGTTTCAAGGTTTCAGTTCTATTCTGGTCCCAAGCTACACATTAACCTACAGCTCACTGCTCTGTTATTTCAAAATGCTTTCATTTAATTAATACCTTCTCCACTTTCAAAGCGTCTATGATGCAGTGCCTTGGCTGGCAAGACCACGAGACAGATTCACGGAGCAACGGCAGCCGAACGTCTAATCTCTGTGCCTGTTCTTGATCATGATCAGTTCCCACTTGAGCCTCAAATTGAGGATGTTAGTTGGGTGAAGAGTGAGACAAGTTTCACATTTTACTGTCTTTTATAATTCTGTTAGAATGACATCAGCTCGGCCAGATGGATGCGTATTTTTGACTATCCCGGGTGAACCAGTTTCTCCAGCACTCACCGATATTACAAGACACCCGATAGCTCCCAAGGGTATCTTCGGGTGACAGCTCAGTCGTTGTGCCTTATAATTATGTCTTATTTATTGCCCGTGCCGTTTTATATATATATATATATATATATATATATATATATATATATATATATATATATATATATATATATATATATATATATATATATATATATATATATATATATATATATATATATATATATATATATATATATATATATGTTTGTTTGTTTGGTTTGGTTTGTAAAGTAACTAATCACGACCAGTGGGGGGCACAGAGACGAGTCCGGCTATCCGCACTGTGGAGATGTCCCCCGCCTTGAGTGCACCGCCAGGGAGACGATTACACAGCGCTGGCCATTACGGGCACTTTACCCCTCCTCAATTTTAGAGATGGCGGCAATTAACAGCTATGTACCAGTTGCAGGAGATGGATCGACCATGATAATTCAAGCTAATCTGACACTACCCTTGAATTATCATGGTCGATCCATTCCCTTCTGTAGCGCGTCGGGCCAGGCTTGCCTGTTGCTTTCACACTCAGCTGGGATCGAACATCCCCAAATGTAATTTCAGTGTGAGGGTTTTCCGTCTCTGAAGACCACGTGACACTAATCAATAATTATTACCGTCGACCGGAGTAGTTCACAGAAGGTGCCGCAAGAGTCTAGAGGCGCCAAGCTGTTCTGGCACCTGCTGTGAACTATCATGGTCGATCAAAATCGTGTAGTATATTAGGACTGAAATGGTTGACGGCGTCTGGGAGACAGACGGAAAGCAGGGACTGTAAATCCGCCTGACAATCAGCGTCGGATGTTAAGTCCAAATTTGGCGGCCCCCCAATGAAGATTTATGTGCCGGAGCCCCGAACCCCGGGGCCATCAGATTGCCTTTCACCCGCTGATCCCCACGCTCACATGACTGATGGGTATTTTGCTCTCCCAGGGGAGACGCAAAAGGGGGAGGGGAATGGGGGGGGGGGCGGGAGGGGGAGGGCTGTATCGGTGGTAAAGACTTTCAGTCATGTTAGCAGACACTGCAGATTGGGCGCCAGTGATTTTCCCTCACTAAGGAACAGAGTTCGTGTCTTCCGGCCGATGTTGGCCTTGATTGGCTTGACCTGCGCACGCGGCTTGCGTGCTAGCTAAGAAGACCGGCATCGGTCGGAGGACCTTGTGCTCACTGGTACTAGGTGACACGGACTTTACTCGTCAGTCCACTCGGTCAAAAAGCTTGACCGGAAAAGAACTCCCTGCGCCAGCCGGCACTGAGCAGTGTGCGAGAGAACTCCCTGCGCCAGCCACTGAGCAATGTGCGAGAGAACTCCCTGCGCCAGCCACTAAGCAATGTGCGAGAGAACTCCCTGCGCCAGCCACTAAGCAATGTGCGAGAGAACTCCCTGCGCCAGCCACTGAGCAATGTGCGAGAGAACTCCCTGCGCCAGCCACTGAGCAATGTGCGAGAGAACTCACTGCGCCAGCCACTAAGCAATGTGCGAGAGAACTCCCTGCGCCAGCCACTAAGCAATGTGCGAGAGAACTCCCTGCGCCAGCCACTGAGCAATGTGCGAGAGATGGATTACTCCTGTAACTGGCTCCTGTTGTGAACAGTTAGTAAAATCTGTTTAACTCTCCAGGGTATGCCGGCCACATGCTGGTGTGTACAGTTAGTAAGATCTGCCTAACTCTCCAGGGTATGCCGGCCACATGCTGTTGTGTACAGTTAGTAAGATCTGCCTAACTCTCCAGGGTATGCCGGCCACACACTTTAAAGCGTCCTACCCCAGGAAGTGAAGGATACAAATATTGCTGGACAAAGAGCTCACTTCCATAGACCGACCCACTTGTTATTTGGCTCTGCCCCTTTACAGGTTATGTAGACAGGACTACGCCTGTGCACGTAGCGGAAGTAAGGACTACGTACGACCCACTCTCTGCAATTCATGCTTGGATCAGACAAAATGTAAGTCAATATTGTTTATGTTAAGCATCCTATAGCTGCAAATAGATTGGCGCATTTGTAGCTAGTTGCAGAGGTAAAAAATATAGCAGCAAACTGTTATAATTTGACGAAATCCGCGAGATTTTAAGTGTGCAAATTTGATCGATCGCGTGTCCGGTTCGTCAGACAGGATTTTGCTGCTTAGCTGCGTATACCCTACACTAAATACACGTGTCAACATTCTTGTGGGTTGTACAAATGACAATACGTAATTAGATTAGGAAATTTTAGTGTCCTTCGAACTGAAAACGGTTATTTGATGTTGGGACTACGCTTTGCAAAAGATCTCGGTTGCACAGAAATGGCCTAAGGTGTGAAAGATTTGGGACTACACTGTGCACACGACAGAAACAGGAAACGTATCTTGTTTGAAGTAATTGCAGTGCAACTAGTAGGTATGACATTTCCAAATGCCAAAACAAAAATTAACATTTGAAATAAATCTCTCTCTCTCTCTCTCTCTCTCTCTCTCTCTCTCTCTCTCTCTCTCTCTCTCTCTCTCTCTCTCTCTCTCTCTCTCTCTCTCTCTCTCTCTCTCTCTCTCTCTCTCTCTCTCGATCACACAAACATGCTCGCATCTCCAGGAGGAACAGATCCTCATGCGTCTTTCAGGCGCATGAAGATCGATGCCTCTTGGAGATGTCAATGACGCGTATGTCCTAATTAAACTCACTGACGCATTGGCAGATCTGCGATACTTTTTCAATAGGAGATTATTCAACATCAGAATCAGATCAAAGACAAAAGGTAGAGACCATTGACAGCGAGGACAGCTCTCATATATAAGGGACTTTGTGGGTTATGGTTCATCCCATCTTGTTGTCTGGTTACTTTAGTTGTCATATTTTCAGACCAGCCCGCCTTTGTCGTCATGGGCATTCTTTTGAATTTGCTCCGCCGTGACCCATCCGAAAACGTCTGTTTTATAAATAGAAGAGATTTAAAAACGGAAACACGTTTGACGTGTGGGGTGTACTATATACACATACTAAACACGCGTGACGTGTGGGGTGTACTATATACACATACTAAACACGCTTGACGTGTGGGGTGTACTATATACACATACTAAACACGCTTGACGTGTGGGGTGTACTATATACACATACTAAACACGCTTGACGTGAGGGGTGTACTATATACACATACTAAACACGCTTGACGTGTGGGGTGTACTATATACACATACTAAACACGCTTGACGTGTGGGGTGTACTATATACACATACTAAACACGCTTGACATGTGGGGTGTACTATATACACATACTAAACACGCTTGACGTGTGGGGTGTACTATATACACATACTAAACACGCTTGACGTGTGGGGTGTACTATATACACATACTAAACACGCGTGACGTGTGGGGTGTACTATATACACATACTAAACACGCTTGATGTGTGGGGTGTACTATATACACATACTAAAATGCTTGACGTGTGGGGTGTACTGTATACACATACTAAACACGCTTGACGTGTCGGGTGTACTATATACACATACTAAACACGTTTGACGTGTGGGGTGTACTATATACACATACTAAACACGTTTGACGTGTGGGGTGTACTATATACACATACTAAACACGTTTGACGTGTGGGGTGTACTATATACACATACTAAACACGCTTGACGTGTGGGGTGTACTATATGCACATACTAAACACGCTTGACGTGTGTGGTGTACTATCTTGGCTTGACTTGGGGTGTACTATATACACATACTAAACACGCTTGACGTGTGGGGTGTACTATATACACATACTAAACACGCTTGACGTGTGGGGTGTACTATATACACATACTAAACACGCTTGACGTGTGGGGTGTACTATATACACATACTAAACACGCTTGAGGTGTGGGGTGTACTATATACACATACTAAACACGCTTGACGTGTGGGGTGTACTATATACACATACTAAACACGCTTGACGTGTGGGGTGTACTATATACACATACTAAACACGCTTGACGTGTGGGGTGTACTATATACACATAATAAACACGTTTGACGTGTGGGGTGTACTATATACACATACTAAACACGTTTGACGTGTGAGGTGTACTATATACACATACTAAACACGTTTGACGTGTGGGGTGTACTATCTCTCTCTCTCTCTCTTGGCTTGACTTCGCGAACGAAGATTTTATAGGAGTTGACCACGACGTCTGCAGGCTTGTTCGTGGCTGCGGAGGCCAATCCGAGACAGGCAGATTCGACCGCAGTGGCTGCAGGGGAAGGTATGGCCAGGGTTCTGAGCTGCGGCATCTCTGTTTTTTCTCCTGAGCCGCTTGTCCTTAAGGCTAGCTCTGTGAGAGTCCTCCCTTGTAAATGGTGGAGCGCCAGGTGTCACGGTCCGCAGCAAGCGAAGACCACTGGTGGTGGTCGATTTGGCAGGCACTAAGTGACTTCTTGAGACAGTCTTTGTATCTCTTCTTTGGTGCCCCTCTGTCACGGTGTCCAGTAGCAAGCTCGCCGAACAGTGTGAACTTTGGTAGGCGATGATCCTCCATCCTGGAGACATGCCCCGCCCAGCGGAGCTGTGTCCGCAGCAGCAAAGCCTCGATGCTCACAGTTTCATCCTGTTCAAGGACCTCGACGTTGGTGACATAGTCACTCCAGTGAATGCCCAGGATGGTACGCAGGCAGCGCTGGTGGAAGCGTTCGAGAAGCCGTAGTTGGCTGCGGTACAGGGCCCAGGACTCGGAACCATACAGCAGGGTGGTGAGGACCACAGCTCTGTACACGCTGATCTTGGTGCCTGTTTTCAGCTGTTGATTGTGCCACACCCGCTTGAAAAGTCGCCCGAAAGCGCTGTTCGCTTTTGCCAGCCTGCTGTCAAGCTCCTTGTCCAGCTTGGCGTCCGACGTGATAATGCAGCCAAGGTAGGTAAACTGGTGCACTGACTTTAGTTCAGACTCGCCAATGGTGATGTCAGGAGGGCGATACACTGTCTTGGGTGCCGGCTGATGGAGGACCTCTGTCTTTTTCAGACTGACCTCGAGTCCAAAGAGCTGGGCAGCATCTGCGAAGCAAGACGTGATGCGCTGCAGGGCTCTCTCTGTGTGTGCAACGAGGGCAGCATCATCAGCAAAAAGCAGCTCACGAATCAGTTGGTCTAGGGTTTTCGTGTTGGCCTGCAGTCGTCTGAGGTTGAACAGGCTGCCATCGAGACGATACCTGATGTACACTGCATCGTCATCATCGAGGTCCACTGTGGCCTGCTTCAACATCATGCTAAAAAAGATGGTGAAGAGGGTCGGTGCCAGCACGCAGCCCTGCTTTACGCCGTTTAGAATAGGGAATGGTTCTGAGAGGTCATTGTTGAGTCTGACCTGGCCTTGCTGGTCCTCGTGTAGCTGGACAATCATGTTGAGGAACTTTGGGGGACAGCCAAGACGCTCCAGGATCTGCCACATGCCTTGCCTGCTCACAGTGTCGAACGCTTTTGTTAGATCGACAAATGTTACGTACAGCCCTTTGTTCTGCTCACGGCACTTCTCCTGTAGCTGTCTCAGCACAAAGACCATATCGGTGGTGCTCCTGTTTGCTCTGAAGCCACACTGGCCCTCTGGGAGTTGGTCTTCAGCGATGGCAGGTACCAGCCGATTCAGGAGCAGCCTTGCAAGGATTTTCCCAGCAATGGACAGCAGGGTAATTCCCCGATAGTTGGAACAGTCAGACTTCTCGCCTTTGTTCTTGTACAGGGTGATAACGACTGCACCACGGTGATCTTTTGGTAGTGTTCCTTCCTCCCAGCAGCAGAAAAAGAGGTCATGGAGCTTGTTGTGCAGTGCTGTGCCTCCATGTTTCCAGATCTCTGGCGGTATTCCATCAATGCCTGCTGCTTTGCCACTCTTGAGCTGGTGGATGGCTGTGAGGGTCTCTTTAGCGGTGGGCGGTTCGTCCAATTCAACCTTTACTGGGAGGTGTGGGATTTGTAGGACGACTGCGTCTTGAACAGTGCGCTCAGCGCTGAAGAGGCTCTGAAAGTATTCCGACCAGCGGTTCAAGATGGAGGTATTATCTGTGAGGAGTGCCTGGCCATTCGCGCTTCGCAGGGGACTTTGTACCAGGTGCCTGGGGCCATACACTGCTTTCAGTGCTTCGTAGAAGCCCCTGTAGTCACCATTGTCAGCGCAAAGCTGGGTCCTCTGTGCAAGTCTGGTCCACCACTCATTCTGGAGATCTCTGAGCTTGCGCTGGAGACTGCTGCAGACGAGGCGGAAGGCAGACTTCTTCACAGGGCAGGAAGGCTGGGCTAGGTGGGCCTGATGGGCGGCTCTTTTTTTTTTTTTTGCTAGGTGTTCCTGGATCTCTACATCGTTTTCGTCAAACCAGTCTTTGTTCTTCTTTCTGGCGAAACCCAAGACTTCTGCAGAGGATTTTGCAATAGCAGTTTTCAGTTGTTCCCAAAGTGTTTCAGGGGAGGAGTCTACTGGGTCCGCTGTGTCTTTGAGCCTGCGCTGTAAATTTGTCTGAAAGGCAGCTTTCACATCGTCACGCTGAAGGCTGGCAACATCAAGTTTTTTCTTGGGGGGCCCCCATTTCTTGGGTTTTGGCTTGAAGTGGAGCCTGAGTTTGCAGCGGACAAGGCGGTGGTCAGTGTGGCACTCTGCACTGGGCATCACTCTGGTGAGGAGGACGTCACTGCGGTCCCTCTGACGCACTAGGACATAGTCGATAAGGTGCCAGTGTTTGGAGCGAGGATGCATCCAGGTGGTCTTTCGACTGTCCTTTTGCTGAAAAGTAGTGTTGGTGATGACCAGTTGCTGCTCCGCACAGAACTCCAACAGTAGGCGGCCATTGTCATTGCAGTTCCCCACGCCATGCTTGCCGAGGACTCCTTTCCAGGCTTCAGAGTCCTGGCCCACTCTGGCGTTGAAGTCGCCAAGGATGATGACTTTGTCGTCTGCAGGGGTACTCTGTAGGAGGCTGCGCAAGTCAGTGTAAAACTTGTCCTTTTCAGCAGGCTCTGCCAGGAGGGTTGGGGAGTACACACTGAGAAGGGTGACGTGTTGCTGGTGTCTCAGTGGGAGGCGCATGGACATGATGCGGTCTGAGTGGCCCGTTGGTAGGTTTTCCAGCTTAGTCGCAATGGATGTCTTGACCATGAAACCCACGCCTGAGAGCCGTCTTTCTGATGCAGGCCTGCCTGACCAGTAGAGGGTGTACCCAGCACCAAGTTCTTGGAGGCTGCCTTCGTCCGGAAGGCGTACTTCGCTGAGCGCGGCGATGTCGATGTTTAACCTCCGCAATTCATGGGCAATGAGGGCGGAGCGACGTTCAGGGCGTCCGCTGTCTGCTTTGTCGAGCATGGTTCGGACGTTCCAGCATGCTACGTTGAGTCCGGTCGTGGTCGTCATGAGAGTGGATCCGTTATTCTTTCTTGTTTTCTGACCGCAGGAGAATATGCCCGTTGACCGCGGCTAGCCAACTGGGGTTGCGAGGGGACGAGCTTTGGTTGGGCCACCTTTTCTAGGCCCCTCTCCGTGTGGAGCAAGCAGTGCTGTCCCTAGAGAAGGCTGCTTGGTCGTTCAGGGTGTGCCGAGTGACGTTGTCATCCCCAGGTCAACATCAGGCGACCAATATCCTGAACCGCCTGTATGCAGGTTTGAGACTGCGGCTTCCAGTGACATCTTTCACCTGCCGTTTCGCCCCTCGCCCGTCGCTACAGGACTTGGAATGGTCAGTGTCATGGTCCGTGGACGTTTCCTAAAGCCTGCGCGGTGGAGCTTTTTGGTGGAGTGCAGTGTGCGCAGTACTGGCCCCACCCTTTAAACCCTTGGTTCATCTGCCATGGCCTAGCAAGCTGGGACGATGGCATCGAGGTCCTCGGGTCGTAGGTTTTATATCAAACTGTCCTTGTCCTAGTCTCTGGCTCAAAAGCCTTCCCCGGAGACACGGGGGCTTTGATGTCAGGGGTTTCCTCCCTTAGCCTTTCCGCAGCCAAGCGGCCAGGCCTGCAAGGCAGCAGGCGACTCGTGGAGGGCGGGGTCGTCTATGTCCCGTGTAGATGTGAACATCTGCCCACTGCCCACTACGTACAAGCACCACAAAAACCTAAAAGACCAGATCATCAGATAAAAACTCAAAACTGAGAACAGATGATCACACCTAAAACAGACGCGTACAACAACGTGTGTGTGTGTGGGGGGGGGGGGGGGGGCACGACAACGGCACATGCAAATAAGCGACGCACAGTTCTAGAACCCAAAACTCATAACAAATGGGGAACAGGAGGATCAGAAAAACAAGTTCGATGAAACAACGCAATGAACCGAAATCATAATGAATAGAACCTGCCGCTCGTTGCGCGGAAAGGAAAGAAGGAATAATCAACCAATCAACAAATACCAACAACGAAATTCACTGGTGTCTCACACTGACACGCCTTGGTTCTCAGTGTGTGTCCTGCCCTGACTATGCCTTTCCTACCCATCTTATTCACATTTTATGTCAAATGAGTACAGGTTTTTGTTGTATTTGCCTTTCGTGAATAGTTCGAGGAGGTTTGTAAAATGGTTTCGGGCTGCGTTATCTCTGAAGAGACCCCTTAAGGCCGCCCATTCCTTGAAGATGGTTGGGGTTAAACCGTTGGTAAAGATGAACGCTGCGAGGAGGATTCTTCCCCAGTGTTTGACATTTCTGGTCCACATGTACTTTCGTATGTTTCTAGGCCATCGGTTTGCCGGACCAAGAAGGTCCTGTAGTTCCAGCCAGGCTTCATAAGTTTGCCTGTTTCTTGCTGGTGTGTTAGGCTGTTGTTAAACACGCTTGACGTGTGGGGTGTACTATATACACATACTAAACACGCTTGACGTGTGGGGTGTACTATATACACAAACTAAACACGCTTGACGTGTGGGGTGTACTATATACACATACTAAACACGCTTGACGTGTGGGGTGTACTATATACACATACTAAACACGCTTGACGTGTGTGGTGTACTATATACACATACTAAACACGCTTGACGTGTGGGGTGTACTATATACACATACTAAACACGCTTGACGTGTGGGGTGTACTATATACACATACTAAACACGCTTGACGTGTGGGGTGTACTATATACACATACTAAACACGCTTGACGTGTGGGGTGTACTATATACACATACTAAACACGCTTGACGTGTGGGGTGTACTATATACACATACTAAACACGCTTGACGTGTGTGGTGTACTATCCTGGCTTGACTTCGCGAACGAAGATTCTATAGGGCTTGCCCACGTCGTCTGCAGGCATTTTTGTGACTGCGGAGGCCAATCCGGGACAGGCAGGTTCGACCGCAGTGGCTGCAGGGGAAGGCCTGGTCAGGGTTCTGAGTTACGACAACTCTGTTTTTTCTCCTGAGCCGCTTGTCCTTGAGGTTAGCTCTGCGAGAGTCCTCAAAGGAGACGGCTACCTTGTGAATGGTGGAGCGCCAGGTGTCACGGTCCGCAGCAAGTGAAGACCACTGGCGGTGGTCGATTTGGCAGGCACTAAGTGACTTCTTGAGACCGTCTTTGTATCTCTTCTTTGGTGCCCCTCTGTGTCGGTGTCCAGTGGCGAGCTCGCCGAACAGAGTGATCTTGGGTAGGCGATGATCCTCCATCCTGGAGACGTGCCCCGCCCAGCGAAGCTGTGTCCGCAGCAGCAAAGCCTCGATGCTCACAGTTTCCGCCTGTTCAAGGACCTCGACGTTGGTGACATAGTCACTCCAGTGAATGTTGAGGATGGTACGCAGGCAGCGCTGGTGAAAGCGTTCGAGGAGTCGTAGTTGGCTGCGGTAGAGGGCCCAGGACTCGGAACCGTACAGCAGGGTGGTGAGGACGACAGCTCTGTACACGCTGATCTTGGTGCCTTTTTTCAGCTGTTGATTGTGCCACACCCGCTTGAATAGTCGCCCGAAAGCACTGTTCGCTTTTGCCAGCCTGTTGTCCAGCTCCTTGCCCAGCTTGGCGTCTGACGTGATGATGCAGCCGAGGTAGGTAAACTGGTGTACAGACCAGTTCAGACTCGCCGATGGTGATGTGGGGAGGGTGAAGCTTTTCCTTGGGTGCTGGCTGATGAAGGACCTCTGTCTTTTTCAGACTGACCTCAAGTCCAAAGAGCTGGGCGGCATCTGCGAAGCAGGACGTAATGCGCTGCAAGGCTCTCTCTGTGTGTGCAACGAGGGCAGCGTCATCAGCAAAGAGCAGCTCTCGAATCAGTTGGTCTAGGGTTTTCGTGTGGGCCTGCAGTCGTCTGAGGTTGAACAGGCTGCCATCGAGACGATACCTGATGTACACTGTGTCGTCATCGTCAAGGTCCACTGTGGCCTGCTTCAACATCATGCTGAAGAAGATGGTGAAGAGGGTCGGTGCCAGCACGCAGCCTTGCTTCACGCTGTTGCGAATGGGGAATGGTTCTGAGAGGTCACTGTTTAGTCTGACCTGGCCTTGCTGGTCCTCGTGGAGCTGGACGATCATGTTGAGGAACTTTGGGGGACAGCCTAGTCGCTCCAGGATCTGCCACATACCTTGCCTGCTCACAGTGTCAAACGCTTTTGTTATGTCGACAAACGTTACGTACAGCCCTTTGTTCTGCTCGCGGCACTTCTCCTGAAGCTGTATCAGCACAAAGACCATGTCGGTGGTACTCTTGTTGGCTCTGAAGCCACACTAGCCCTCTGGGAGGTGGTCTTCAGCGATGGCAGGTACCAGCCGATTCAGGAGCAACCTTGCGAGAATTTTCCCGGCAATGGACAGCAAGGTAATTCCACGATAATTAGAGCAGACAGACTTCTCTCCTTTGTTCTTGTACAGGGTGATGATGACTGCATCACGGAGATCCTTTGGTAGTGTTCCTTTTTCCCAGCAGCAGAGAAAGAGGTCGTGGAGCTTGTTGTGCAGTGCTGCGCCTCCATGTTTCCATGTGTACTATATACACATACTAAACACGCTTGACGTGTGTGGTGTACTATACTATGTAATTCGGCACTGTGGCCAGGTCTGCAAGACGTAAATTCTCATGAACCTTGCAGCAGCATGGCTCATAGCGATCTATGTCTCTGGCAGATATAAGGAGATGATTCAGTGCTGGTGTGTACGTAAGTGTGCATGAGCTGAATGATGCGAAATTGAATATACTGATTCAAACGGTATTACACATGTTTCTGGTTGGAAAAAAATCTTTAAAGTTGAAACTAGAGTATTTTGGAAATGAAATGATGGTTTTTGGTAGGTCACTGACATTGCCACTACTATCATTAGAATCCGCAATCGCTCAATCCATCCGCGGCAACTGGTCAACTTTATTCCGCAGTGGTTCCGCAAATACGTTGTCATTCAAGGAAATTCAGTGTGTCTTGTCACTGCAGATGCGGCAACTCATTCCGGCGCAATCACTGACTTGATGAAACTTGTATACCATCAGTGTAACAACAGAAAGAAAACAACATGCAAAAAATAAAAAATAAAAAAGAGGTTTAACTCATTCTACCCCATTGAAACAGCAAGATAAGAATCGACCATGATAGTTCAAGGGTGATGCCGGAATAGCTTGGCGCCTATGGGCGCCAAGCGGGCACCACACTTGAATTATCATGGTCGATCTGTGTCCTGCACTGCAAAGCAGTCTTCAGAGGACACCGGGAACTAGTTTGGGGATTTCGGTCTTGGGCTAATGGTCGATCTGTGTCCTGCACTGCAAAGCAGTCTTCAGAGGACACCGACAACTAGTTTGGGGATTGCGGTCTTGGACTAATGGTCGATCTGTGTTCTGCACTGCAAAGCAGTCTTCAGAGGACACCGGCAACTAGTTTGGGGATTTCGGTCTTGGGCTAATGGTCGATCTGTGTCCTGCACTGCAAAGCAGTCTTCAGAGGACACCGGCAACTAGTTTGGGGATTTCGGTCTTGGGCTAATGGTCGATCTGTGTCCTGCACTGCAAAGCAGTCTTCAGAGGACACCGGCAACTAGTTTGGGGATTTCGGTCTTGGGCTAATAGTCGATCTGTGTCCTGCAATGCAAAGCAGTCTTCAGAGGACACGGACAACTAGTTTGGGGATTTCGGTCTTGGGCTACAATGAGTTCAGTCAGTTCAGACGAAACGCGGTCAGTGCCGCTCGAGCTTATACACCACTGAAGTACTCAGTGGAACTAGACCTTGAAAGCCACCCAGTCACAGGCCGACCCCAGTGCCGCTCGAGCTTATACACCACTGAAGTACTCAGTGGAACTAGACCTTGAAAGCCACCCAGTCACAGGCCGATCCCAGTGCCGCTCGAGCTTATACACCACTGAAGTACTCAGTGGAACTAGACCTTGAAAGCCACCCAGTCACAGGCCGACCCCAGTGCCGCTCGAGCTTATACACCACTGAAGTACTCAGTGGAACTAGACCTTGAAAGCCACCCAGTCACAGGCCGATCCCAATGGCTTCCTGTGTCAGAGTAGCAGTGAATATGAGTGGACGGCTTCCAACATCGGTCATACAGTTTAGATAGGGTATAATGACTATCGTTACCCCCTAAGAATCTTGCCCATTTTAAGATAGTAAAGGATGGGTCACAGACTGAACCAAGCAGTGCCATATGTTAGAGCCTTTTTCACAGCGGTACCAGCTGTCTTTACAGGTTTAATTACCGCCACATGACTGACTGCTATGAAAGAGGCAATGCTAACTTTGAGCAGAGTCATCCAGTCAAGAAGACTGTGTTTTGATAAAGCCTCCTTCGTCAGTGCATAGATTCTCATCAGTCTCTGTAGTCTACACGACGTATAGTGGTCAACGTCTTTCTAGTTATGTTTATTTAACTCTGTCAGTCGATGCTGAACGCACCAAATTTCTTGACCTCCTGTCGGCAATTTCATCTTAATCAAACCACATAGACTTCCATGCGTCCTCGCAGACTCCGAAGCCGAAAGAGGTGAACCCCTTACTTGCATCACATTGACCCCTCTGTTGCCTAGTTACAGCCTGCAAGAGTTTTGTTTGCGGCATAGCGAAGGGTAGGTTCTCACTAGCCTTGTGACTGCAGCGGCTAATGTGAATTTATTTCAGGAGAAGCGGTATATAGTATGTTGTGCTTCCTCCACGGCTTCAGTTTCAGCAAGCATAGATTCTCATGGGTTTTTGTCGATGCCGAACGCACCAAATTTCTTGCCCTCCTGTCGGCAATTTAGCTTAATCAAGACACATAGACTTTCATGCATCATCGCAGACTCCGAAGCCGAAAGAGGTGAACCTCTTACTTGCAATAACATTTACCTCTGTTGCCTAGTTAAAGTGTGTCAGAGTTGTCAGTAACTGCCAGCGAGAATTGTGAGTGGGCCTGTAAATGCATAGTTGACTGTGAAAACTAACACTCGCTGATGTGTGACAGCCATTGAGATATCAAGAACACCCAAAATACACTCAAAACAAAAACTATTTCATTAATTGCTGTCCATTTTTAAATGAAATTTTATCACTTTTTGTTTATTTTGCAAACTCACATTTTGAATGAAATAGGCGATAGATTAAAAAAAAGAAATATTACAAAAAGAAAAGCATTTGACGAGAGTTAAAAACAAAGATGTCCGACTGCGTCGTTAGCAATGGAGCCAGTAGTCGGCATTACCGACCTGAAAATTTTGGGAAAGGAAGGTCTCAGAGTCAGTAGTTACCAGACTTTGCAGCCGTGAACTAAAGATCTGGGTCAGTGCATTTGCCACTGCTCTGGTTGTGTTTCAGTACAGGTCAGTGTTGACCCGTACTGAGACCCACGGCCCACCCCCCACCCCCACCCCTCCCCGGCCCGGCATTCAGTGAAACCAGATGGGAGGCGTCCCTATTAAGAGGTGGTCTGTCAACAAAAGGGCTACTGGGACGCATATAGGAGCTTGTTATGATATGATACACATACTAAACACGCTTGACGTGTGTGGTGTACTATATACACAAACTAAACACGCTTGACGTGTGTTGTGTACTATATACACAAACTAAACACGCTTGACGTGTGTGGTGTACTATATACACAAACTAAACACGCTTAACGTGTGTGGTGTACTATATACACAAACTAAACACGCTTGACGTGTGTGGTGTACTATATACACAAACTAAACACGCTTAACGTGTGTGGTGTACTATATACACAAACTAAACACGCTTGACGTGTGTGGTGTACTATATACACAAACTAAACACATTCACCCCTTCACTGCCAGTGTTGCCGATTTACTTAAGGGACCAAATCAGGTTGTACAGAACACAATGATTCAATGATTCAATGAAGCTTTATTTATCAACGGTTGAGGCATTGACATCGTCACAGACATAGCCATTTTTCAAACCTGCCGTTGCTACAAAACTACGAAACAAAATACAAAAAAACTAAGTATATAGTGAAATGTAAATGAAACTGACAAAAAACATTGCTAGTTTAGGGAAAGAAAGTCCCATGACAATCTCACACACCTAAACTGACACGCACACACACACACACACACACACACACACACACACACACACACACACACACACACACACACACACACACACACACACACACACCATCACACACGCACACACAGAGTTTGTAATTGGGAGCATACATAATCAGGGTTACAGGGCAGTATATATTTCACAACGTAATGATTACGACTGCTTCGAGAAGTACTTGAAGAGACTGATTTTGAAACGGGCTAGAGAGGAAGCGGATTTTACATAATCAGGAAGCGTGTTCCAAGTCTGCGTTCCCGCGAATGACAAACTAGATTTGTATATATCAATTCTTGTTTTGGGGACTAAGAAAAGTTGCCTAATATTACCAAGCCTAGATTCCGACTTAGAGAAAAGAGTTGTGATATATTCTGGTATTTTCTGTTTCCACACTTTGAACATAAAAATAGCCTTATTGTATTTGAAGTGGTCTTGCAGCGGCAGAAATCCTATTTTGGCGAGTTTTTCTTCTGTTGTGAGTCGTGGGTCAGGAAGGATTAACTTTGCTGCCCTTCTGTGTAACGAGTTGAGTCTCTTCAAGTGGACTTCACTGCATCCATCCCACACCGTTGACGCGTAATCAATATGAGAACGTATGTGAGCATTATAGAATAGTTTGCGCGTGTCCGAGTCGGTGTAATATTTCAGTTTGGACAACATGAAAAGATTTTTGGCTACCGTTCTGCATAGACTGTCCGTATGAGCCTTCCACTTAAGCTGACTGTCATTGTAACCCCTAGTAGGCGGTGTTCATTAACGTGTTCTATTTGCCTGCCCTTTAATAAAAGGTTAAGTAACAGGGGTGCTAACTGGTGTTTTTGATGAGTGGCGATTATCATAGATTTGGTTTTAACTGGATGAACAATCATAGAATTCCTGTGACACCATTCAGACACTTCATCAAGACTATGCTGCAAGTTGGAAGAAATTACTTGTATTTCTTTGTTAGTCATATGAATGGAAGTGTCATCAGCAAAAAGATCACATTGTACGTTCTTGCAAGTTATATGAAGTGGCATGTCATTGATGAATAGACAAAATAATAAGGGACCAAGCACGGATCCTTGGGGAACTCCATACTTTATATCTTTTAGAGAAGAGTAAGATCCATTTACTAGAACTTTTTGTTTACGATCAGATAGGTATGATCTAAAAAATGCAACTACTTCTGTACTATTCAAGTATTTCTGAATCTTTGTCATTAGAGTGGTGTGATCGATTAGGTCAAAGGCCTTTTTAAAGTCTAAGTAAACGACACCTGTTATCTGGGATTTGTTCATACCGTGGAGCCATGCGTCAACGAGGCGCGTGAGTGCAGTGTGGCACGAGTGTTGTGGGCGAAATCCGGATTGAAAGGGGTGCAGGAGCTTGCGGTTTTCTAAGTAGGCAAGCAGGTGTTTGTGGACATGCCTTTCAAGCGGCTTTGATAGAACTGATAATAATGAAATCGGTCGATAGTTGTTAGGGTCAGAACGATCTTTAGTTTTCGGAAGTGGAATGATTTTAGCGTATTTTAGTTTGTTAGGGAAAGTATGTTGCTTGATACAAAGGTTGTAAATGTACGTAATAGACTCTACTATGTACGGCAGGGATAACTTAAGTATTTGCGGGCTGATGTCATCAGGTCCCGAAGACTTTTTATTTGGTAGTTTACTAATGAGCAAACCCACCTCATGAACTGATAGCAAGGGAATGCTGAAGGGGTCTGTGTCCTCTGTTCTGTGTTTACAGAATTCAGAAAGCAAATTAGAACATTCATACTTACTGCTATTAATTGAGGCATTTAGAGTTTCAGCGACTGAAAGAAAATGATTATTAAAAGTTTCTGCAGTAAGACTGCTGGGAATGGTTGTTGAAGTGCCAGGGGAGCCTTTAGTTAGAGTGTTTAATAGGCGCCAGATAGTGGAAGTATCCTTACTGTCTTTCACTGTGTCACGGATTAACTTTTTCCTTGCCTCTCTGATCATGTACTTAACACGGTTACGTTGTTGCTTAAATTCAGGAAATAGTTTTCGACTACGCAGATCATCTCTGAGCGCCATCGCTTGCATTATTTCTGGGGTTAACCATGGAGGAAGAGTGTTTGATTTAACCCTTCTCTCACGAAGGGGTGCGTGTTTGTTTAATACAGTTAGAAAAAGAGTGTACCAAATAGAAAGGGCAGTGTCCGGGTCATTAGAGAGAAGTACATCGTTGAACGGAGTATTATTTAAATCAAATAGGAATTCATTATGGTTAAAGTTCTTGAATGATCGATATGTTATGGTTGTATGGCCGTTCTTCTTTGCTTTCGGAATCTTTTTTGACCATGAACAAACAACTGGATAGTGATCACTAACACTTAGATTTGAAACCTCAACATTATAGATGGCTTTGGGTTTATTAGTGTATATGTGGTCTATAAGTGAGGACGTATTCTGAGTAATTCTGGTGGGCGATTTTACTAACTGGACTAGACCAAACAATGAAGATATTGTATCCCACGCAGTGTGATTCTTAAGGAAGTCTATATTAAAATCTCCCATGAGAAGAAGGTCAGCCTTTCTTTTGCACAGGACCAACAAGGGACATAACTCCTAACAAGCCCCCTCCCCCTCCCCCCACCCGGGGTTTATGTGTCTTGCAGATGGGGAACATTCGCCTTGCTCTGAAAGATAAGGGGTTAAAGTGGCGACTCTCAATGAGCTGTCATGGTCCACCCATCTGTTGCTGATGGCGCTGGTTTTGAAATGATCTTGCAGAACGGTTGGTGCCAGTGTTAACATCATCTTTTCCGTCTGCTTCAAGTCACTCGGCCAGCCCTCGGCCAACCCACTCCAGCAGCAAGAGACTGGGCTTCTCACGAGCTCCGGCCACTCTTGGCACTGACTACGATGAGACTCAAGCGGGCCCATGGCTAAACAAGATGGCCGAGGTAAATCAAGTGTCAGCTTTGCGCGCTAGTGCTGCCTTCAAGAGGATGTCGTCGTGGTTTCAACCTGTAGACCCGTTGAAGTGCGATTGGAAAGCAATTTCCACACTGATCTGGCGGTTTCGCGAGGGCTAATCTGCAGTGTTGAGGGACATTTCCTGTGCTTAGTCACTATGGCTATCTCTTATCCCTTGATCCGCCACTGGGCGGGCTGCACTCAAGTCCAGTAACTCTTCTCCAAGTTCAAATCCGTGCCGGCTAGTCAGCTGCAATATCGTACGGCTCTTAATCATGTTGAACTTTCCTCCACGAACTACGTACAAGCTGCGAGAGAGGGGACGACCATCACTTTGATCTTTCAAAACATCCAGGGCCAAGGTGACATATTCAGATGATATCTTTGATTTACCGCGATTGATTTTTATTTTGCTTGATGTTGGGGGTGTTCAGGTTTTTTCACAGTGTTTACACAATAGGGGTCGAGAGGGTTTGGGAGATATTTTTCATCCAAGAGTATTGTTATTATTTCAGTGTTTAGACGCGAGCTTTAGAGAGCATTTCGCACAAAAATAATAGCTCATTGTGGGATGTGTTCCATCACCCACGTCACCCCTGTTGCCTAAGCAGTTTACTTACTTACTATTTTTGGAGTGAAAACAACTTTCAAAGTTGACGCGAAAATTTCCATCGGAACTGCCGAGTGTGCTTCTGGAGCAACAAACATAGTTCTTTCTTTCAGAGTCTAGTGCTTGAATAAGAACGAAATATGTTGATATTCTGTAAATTAAAAAATATATACTGACTTCCATTAAAAAAGCGAAAAGTGTCTGTAAGTGTTCTCTTGGCTGGACTTCGCGAACGAAGATTTTATAGGAGTTGCCCACGACGTCTGCAGGCTTGTTCGTGGCTGCGGAGGCCAATCCGGGACAGGCAGGTTCGACCGCAGTGGCTGCAGGGGAAGGTATGGCCAGAGTTCTGAGTTGCGGCATCTCTGTTCTTTCTCCTGAGCCGCTTGTCCTTAAGGCTAGCTCTGCGAGAGTCCTCAAAGGAGACAGCTGCCTTGTAAATAGTGGAGCGCCAGGTGTCACGGTCCACAGCAAGCGAAGACCACTGGTGGTGGTCGATTTGGCAGGCACTAAGTGACTTCTTGAGACAGTCTTTGTATCTCTTCTTTGGTGCCCCTCTGTCACGGTGTCCAGTAGCAAGCTCGCCGAACAGGGTGATCTTTGGTAGGCGATGATCCTCCATCCTGGAGACATGCCCCGCCCAGCGGAGCTGTGTCCGCAGCAGCAAAGCCTCGATGCTCACGGTTTCAGCCTGTTCAAGGACCTCGACATTGGTGACATAGTCACTCCAGTGAATGCCCAGGATGGTACGCAGGCAGCGCTGGTGGAAGCGTTCGAGGAGTCGTAGTTGGCTGCGGTAGAGGGCCCAGGACTCGGAACCATACAGCAGGGTGGTGAGGACCACAGCTCTGTACACGCTGATCTTGGTGCCTGTTTTCAGCTGTTGATTGTGCCACACCCGCTTGAAAAGTCGCCCGAAAGCGCTGTTCGCTTTTGCCAGCCTGCTGTCAAGCTCCTTGTCCAGCTTGGCGTCCGACGTGATAATGCAGCCAAGGTAAGTAAACTGGTGCACTGACTTTAGTTCAGACTCGCCGATGGTGATGTGAGGAGGGCGATACACTGTCTTGGGTGCCGGCTGATGGAGGACCTCTGTCTTTTTCAGACTGACCTCGAGTCCAAAGAGCTGGGCAGCGTCTGCGAAGCAGGACGTGATGCGCTGCAGGGCTCTCTCTGTGTGTGCAACGAGGGCAGCATCATCAGCAAAAAGCAGCTCACGGATCAGTTGGTCTAGGGTTTTCGTGTGGGCCTGCAGTCGTCTGAGGTTGAACAGGCTGCCATCGAGACGATACCTGATGTACACTGCATCGTCATCATCGAGGTCCACTGTGGCCTGCTTCAACATCATGCTAAAAAAGATGGTGAAGAGGGTCGGTGCCAGCACGCAGCCCTGCTTTACGCCGTTGAGAATGGGGAATGGTTCTGAGAGGTCATTGTTGAGTCTGACCTGACCTTGCTGGTCCTCGTGTAGGTGGACAATCATGTTGAGGAACTTTGGGGGACAGCCAAGTCGCTCCAGGATCTGCCACATGCCTTGCCTGCTCTCAGTGTCGAACGCTTTTGTTAGGTCGACAAACGTTACGTACAGCCCTTTGTTCTGCTCGCGGCACTTCTCCTGTAGCTGTCTCAGCACAAAGACCATATCGGTGGTGCTCCTGTTTGCTCTGAAGCCACACTGGCCCTCTGGGAGTTGGTCTTCAGCGATGGCAGGTACCAGCCGATTCAGGAGCAGCCTTGCAAGGATTTTTCCAGCAATGGACAGCAGTGTAATTCCCCGATAGTTGGAACAGTCAGACTTCTCACCTTTGTTCTTGTACAGGGTGATAACGACTGCATCACGGAGATCCTTTGGTAGTGTTCCTTCCTCCCAGCAGCAGAGAAGTCTGTAAGTGTACCCGCAAACAAAGACACTCTGACAGCAAAACAAGAACATTTTATGTGTTGCTTACTTCAGATGTTCAGCCTACTGTCTGACCTACCTTCACACACAAATTGGATAAGTTATCACCCAAGGCTGCATTGGAGAACACAGGGTTTCATTAGGGGTGAAAATAAGCAACACTGGACTCACTCTGTGAAGCAAGTTTCCTGTGATATGTTTTAACACACAAGTTGTGTGGATTGCTTATAATGTTATTAACTGCCTCAAACAAAATTTGACTCGAAAAATTCATTGAAGAACCAGAAATTCCGGTGCACATCATTTTCTTAATAAATCTTTTTTGATTTAGTGTGAATTACTTTCAAATCATTTGCTGTTTATGATGGTACATGCTTCGCAAAGTTCAAATCTGTTATAGAAAGCGACATTACTGCCATAATTGCAAAGTCCAACAAAAAGTTGCATGTTGGATCTTGTTCCAACTTGTTTCCAAAAGCAGTGCATCAGCGATCTTGCACCGTTGATTGCTGCTATTGTAAACAAGTCTCTGTCAGTCGGAACTGTTCCAAAATCTTTCAAATAGGCTGTTGTTACCCCGTTGCTAAAAAACAAACAAACAAAAAAAAAAAACAGGCTTAGACAGAAATACCATGAAAAACTACAGGCCTGTATCCAACCTACCATTCATTTCTAAGGTACTGGAGAAAGTTGTCTTACAACAGGTCCTGTAACACTTAGAGATGAATGGTAATATAATAATAATTACGGTATTTATAATGCGCTTATCTTTTAATAATTATAACTCTAAGCGCGCACTCACAACTCGCGCACGCATGCGCACGCTTTAGACAACGACTAACGAACCACAAATAGTGAAATACATTACGACAGTCTGCTTAGGGTGGGGAGTGTGGTGGTATAGTGCTAGAACTGTTGAAAGAGGTGACTTTTGAGTGCGGACTGGAAGGAAGAGAGAGAGTGTTTCTGACGGACAGAGAGTGGGAGAGTGTTCCAGATGGATGGACCGTATACTGAGAAGGAGCGGGGGCCGAAAGTGCTGAGTTTGGTGCGGGGGATGTGGAGGCGGAGAGGGTCGGAGGCGGAGCGGAGGGAGCGGGGAGGAGTGTAGGGGTGAAGTAAGTTTGAGAGATAGGCGGGAGCGCAGTTGTTCAGGAATTTGTAGCAGAGAGACAGAATCTTGTATTGGATGCGTTGGGGGATGGGAAGCCAGTGAAGGAGTTTGAGCAGGGGAGTGATGTGGTCGGATTTTTTCTTTCTGAGGACGAGGCGGGCAGCATTGTTCTGGACGCGCTGGAGAGTGAAAGTGGTGGAGTGAGGGAGGCCGGAAAGGAGAGAGTTGCAGTAGTCGATGCGAGATAGGATGAGAGAGACAGCAAGTTTGGCGGCAGCTTCGGTAGTGAGGTATTTTCTGATCTGACCGATGGAAGTGGTCTGTTTGAAGTGTATCAGTCCGCCTATAGGAAAGGTCACAGCGTGGAGACAGCGGTGCTGAGTATTCTATATGGCCTGCTTTGCAAAGCAGATGAGAGACTTGTCTCCCTTGTGGCCCTGTTGGATCTCAGCTCGTGCTTTCGATACGCTGGACCATTCCATTCTCATGAAGAGGCTCAGTTGAAATCACCTTTGGTCTGCGTGAAACGGTTCTCTTGGTTTGAATCATACGTTTCCGATCGGTACCAGTTTGTAGGTGTAAAAGACAGTGTCTCTAGACCTTCCATTCTGGAGTTTGGAGTGCCTCAGGGCTCTGTCTTAGGCCCTGTATTGTTTACATTATTTTCACAACCGCTGTCAGATGTTATTTTCAGCCATCAGTGCTCTTATCATAAGTATGCCGATGACACTGAAATCTCTCAGAGTAGTCCACCTGGGGAATTTCAGTCTGTTGAAACTGGCATCAAGTCTTGTGTTGACGATGTCACGACATGGATGGACAGTAACAAACTTATGTTAAACCCAGAAAAAACAGAGTTACTGCCCGTTGCGGCTCAGCATCCCGGCTTCAACAAATTCACACTGAGTCTTTACGCATAGATGAGACTGATATTTTATTTCATTCTTCGGTCAATTATCTTGGTGTCAAACTCGATAAGACTTTGAGTATGCAGGATCACGTCGGTGAAATCTGTCGTGATGCTTCAAGAGAAAGGAAGTATGAGTCCCGATAGACAATGAATTCAATAGAGCCGCATCAGTCATTAATTTACATCATTTTTTAATATCATATTTTTGACCCCAATTTTACCCCCGTTAATTCTGAATCAACCCTTTGATTTTAAAAAACTGACAAGCATGACTGATGCGGCCTTATTGATCTGATTATCTATCGGGACTCATACTTCCTTTCTCTATAACTATTGTCTCTGTCAACACCTAATCATGAACCTGATCAAGTGATGCCAAGTGAAACTTAATACTTATTAACAAGTTGCAACTAACTTTTAGGAACCTGCAGAGGTAACCTTTAAGTGTGTTGCCATAAGAACTTATTAATTACTTACCATAAGTTCTTACAAGTACTTACCCTAAGTTCTTACAAGTACTTACCCTAAGTTCTTACAACAACTTGACTCAAGTCCCAAGACACTGAGACAGATTTATCAAGATACAAGGACAATAAAAAAACTTTTTTTTCTCAGTAATACTCAGGTGGTGGTGCTGATGGGGTTAAATAATCAGGCACAAGTGGTGTAAATGACATGTCATCTCTCTGCGAAGCATATGACAAAAATATTGATTGATTACCAAATCTGATTTTTATTTGTTTAAAAGATTGTGTAGTTTTTCTGTGGTTTCCTGTACCCCTATCCTTTTTCCCTCTGCTAAAAAACTGGCCTTCAGTTCTTCAACATTGACGGGAGATTGACTACGCATCTTATTCTGTATTTCAGACTTCTGTTTTTTGTAATTATTTAAATCATCCTGGACCCGCTTAAATTCTTCATCATCAATAAAATTATCGTTTAATGCCTTACTGATAATAAGTTTCATACTGCTCAGCTTTGCACCAGCAAGCGTACTCAATGCTTCATGTTTCTGTAATTTTGTGTGAAACCTCTTGTTCAAGGCTTCCAAACCAAAGCAAGCCAGGCATGTAGCAACGCTAACACCCTCAACTGCTATTCCAGCCAAACTCCCAATTCCTGTGGCGAACAGAACAATACCCCCCACAGAACATGAAGCTGAAACTGCGCCAATAGCCATAGAAGTGTTTTGAACAGAATTAAAAACGGTCTTATACCGTCTTTTGCACCGTGAGTATTTCGCCTCCTCACTCTCCAAATATTTAAAAGATTCTGTAATATTATTTAATCTGAATGCATCTGCCTGTAATGTTTTATCTGATGCAATTGGCACAGCTGTCACCTGTGTATCAGGCGCAAGTGTTGTTTTAGTCATCACATTTGTTTCAGTCGGATCAAGCGTTGGTAGTTGCGGATAGAAGTTTACCATTTTTTTTATTGACAAATATTTTTTTTATTTAATCAGCAATTACATTTTGCAACTCTTCAAAAGTATACAATTTGCTGGCATAATAAAATGCAACAAGATCAATGTGTTCAAGGTTTATGTAAGTTAGACGAACAAAAGTTGTTTTGTCGACCACCACCTTGACAGCTGGAACACTGCTCGAAACATTAATAACATCATTATTTTTTGTAATAGCAATAAAGACCTTTGATGATTCTGTTACTGTTTCGTCCCATGTAAGTTTAATTCCCTGTGCAATTTGAGCCTCTTTAGCAGTAGTTACTGATTTCATGATAATTTCAAATACTATTGTCGCTTCTCTAGCCACGACTAAGCTTGCTGGCATAAACACAACAGTGGTATCTGATCTACCCTTTCTAGTTGTAAGAAGATATCTCCGTCTCTCATAATTTTCAACTTTCAGTTTTTCTCTGCTATTGTTGTCTGGGGCAAAACTTGGAACAAGGCTTACAATAAGCGGCCCAGAATTAACAACCTTCCTAAACACTAAGGCGCCTTCATCATCAGTGTATACATAAGGACTAATAAATTCCAACTTTATGTCCCAGTCAATTGTGGGTGGTGGAACAGGCACAGGTGAAACCACCCACTTATTTCCCACATGTATTAAGTTGTAGGGCGAATTATTTACAGGTGGAGTAGGTACAGTAACATCACGTAGCTGACCAAGTTTAGGAATCTGTTTTTCACCGTCTTTCATGTCAACAATTACTTTCCTCTTGTACATGCATTTGAATCAAGTTCAAAACCATATATTTCTCCAACATCCCCTTCCTTCTAAAAATCCTGGACGTCTGCCAAATCTTTCAATTCTGTTACTGGACATGCAACTGGTATGATTCTCGACTTTGGACCACCACTCATTTTTTATAAACAAAAATAAAATTATTTAATTTCCAACACAACACTAAAATCATGCATAAGAACTGGTTTGTCATCCTGATTAGTTACAGATATACTCAGTGACTCAAAGAAACTAGAACCTAATTTCTTAAACTGCAAATTAGGAAATCTAACAACTACACTTTCACAATACGGTGCAGTTCCAGTTGGTAAGCATCTCAACAAAGTTGAAGGCTTTCCATTGTGAACATTCTCAGATGTGTTTAGTTCTTTCAAATAAACATTTAGCACTCTGTGTACTGACAAATTGACAGGGCGTTTTCCAGTTATTTTAAGTTTTTTGGTCTTCATTGTTATAATACCAAACTTAAATTCATCTAAATTATCTGATCTATACCAATCTTCATCAGTATAAAATCCAAGTAAATATGCAAATCTATCTGAGATCCTTAACCAATCTTGTGTCGGAGATTCTAATGTAACAAGTAGGTTAGCTGGATTTAAAGTTGCTTTAATTTTAAAATTACTTTGAAACCATTCAGCTATAGTACAAAAGTCATAATACCCAGGTGGTAAAGCTTCAGTCTTACCATCAAAAATTACTTTATTATATATATCATCTTCAATATTAAACCATTTTACTGTGTAGAACAATTCATGGATAGCTACAGACTTGCTACCATCATGATTATCAATCCCATTAGTTAACCACACTGGTTTGCTTGTGTCAAGATTTGTTAAGGTAATAAACATTTTTATTATCTCATATAAAAAAGGATGGAATTTAAATCACCAACCATCACCACTACAAACGCATTTCAATTCAATGTGGATGCCAAATACAATGTCGCACCTACTTATGAACAGAAAATAATTCAACTAAATCAACTCGACATAGCTGTGTCTGACGCAAGCGTACAAGATCTATTTCAAGTCAAAGTACCGAATCCGTTTGACCATTACCTAAACCCTCCAATAACAGATGACTCAACTGCAAGAAAGTGGTCCTCAAGTCCACTACAGATGTTTCAAAACCAACTCAACTTTGCAATACTATGCTCAACTACAGGCTGTGGTGTTTCATTTACAGACCACTTGAATCACTCAAACAAACTGATTAGATCTGTGTATCGTTTCCACACTTACTACCAGCTTAGACGTATTCTGTCAGAACTGCATACACCACTGCCCACTGAATCTAGTTTCAACAGGTATAACAACCCCATGGATATGAAAGCATTTGAACGCATCTGTAATGAATTTAACATTAACCCTGGCACTAAGTATGACTTCACACAAAAACTTGATGATCACAATGGCATGGGTACATTGTATTATGTTATGAGTCACAGACAATACCCACAAGATTATTACCCAGGTTACACTTCATTCTCATCAAAATCTGAAGTCTGGATAGGATCAATAGAGCAGAAACAGTCTAACGCCTGGACCACATTTGTCTTAGATAAATCTGACGGGTTTACTCAAGCGGGAGTCGAGCGCGTAAATGAGTCAATCAGAACATATGTCTGGTGTTTACTAGGTGCACAATCACTAACAAAATCAAACATTTTGAATGGAAGTGGTAAATTTGAAGCACAAAAACAGTTTCTCGCTAATCTTGAAGATTCAATTAATTCAACAGTAGATCTCCCATCTAGCATACAACGCTATCAAGACGTACTCAGATATGCCAGATCAAAAGTTGACTTTGTAGTTGGCACTGGGTTATACATGTTACCATCTGATCTTCAACTCCAAATGGGAACAATAACAAATTATAATAATGAAATAGTTGTTGCAGGTGTTGGTCAAAAACTCGGTCTCAATCAATCTGTAAACTTAGGGGCCACAACCACACATGTACAGTCATTAAAATCATTACAGACGGTAACACCTCCAGCCCCGGCCCCGGCCCCAGCCCCATCACCGGCACCCATACAACCAGTACAGTCAACACCAACCCCTGACACACATGAGTCAGAAAGAACTGCATTGGTAATAGGCCTCACTGGATTAGGGGTTTTACTTCTTTATCTGTTTCATTAAATAACCCACCATCAACCCTCCTACTGTAACCAAAAAGACCCACACATGTTCTGCCATAAACCCTACTGCCTTTGCTGCAGTACTAATCAACCAACTGACAACAGAGCCTATAATGCCAGGCAACGCGTCTACTGCTTTCAGAGCCAATTTCTTAAGCAAGTCTGATATGTGAGACAGTTGTTTCTTTACCCATGACTGTAAATCTTTTGGGTCTGTTGGAGTCGGGGGGCCAGGGGTTGGTGGTGCCGGGGCTGGCGGTGTTGGACTACCACCGGGTCCACCACTACCGGAGACAGCTAATACAACAGTACTGATAATAAATCCAAGAGCTGTAATTAAACTAGCAATTGTGATACCCTGTTCTCTGAAAAGTGTTTTTAGTCTCTCAGCCAGAGTAGTGTCTTCGTGAAGTATTTTCTGAATAGTTTCTCTAATTCTGTTGACCTGTGATTTCAGTTTTTCCCTCCCAATACTAATTGTTTCTAACCGTCCTGATCTTTCTATCTGCAAATCATTTAATCTGTGCTGTATTCTTTCTTTCATTTCTGTGTCAAGATTTCCATTGTCTGCGGTAGCCAGTTTCTCTTTTTCACGTTCAATGTGTTTATCAAGCTCACCTAGTTTGGCAAGATTATTAACCATCTCACCTCTTATTGTCTGCAGTGATTTATCCAATCCCATAATCTCCCTCATTGTCAAAGGTGGATCATCTATTGTTTTCAAAGCGTCATTTATTTGCCCTTCAGTAAATGAGGTTTCTTGTATCACAGTGTTTGCTATTTCTGGTAGGCTTGTTACTGGTGCCATTTCAATCTCTTGCCCTGTTGGCAACTTTGTTTGCGTGTCATGAAGCACACTAGCCAGTCTTGGCGTGACAGGAGACCCACCAATACCCAGTTGACGCAAGGCACCAACACCACCTTCATTTTTTATTGTACTTAAAGCCCTAAACCTACTAGGGTCTTTTTTGTTAGTCAATAGTACATTTCCTTTGTCAACAGTATTTAAATATAAATGACCCTTGCCATCAAGTTCAAACTGGTTAGGGTCTACGTTGTCTGGGCGGCCACCAACATGATCATAAAACGAGTTCACTTTGGTTTCTAAAAGTTCATGACGTAAACTGTAAATATTTCTTGTACCAGTCATATCTGTCATATCTGCCATATCTGTTGTATTACCAAAATCATACGTGTCATCCATTTTAAAATCTTCATGATTAAATCCTCCTGCTGCCATTGTTTTATTAATTTATT
This sequence comes from Semisulcospira habei, assembly GCA_036245525.1. Taxonomy (NCBI): domain Eukaryota; kingdom Metazoa; phylum Mollusca; class Gastropoda; family Semisulcospiridae; genus Semisulcospira; species Semisulcospira habei. The sequence continues at coordinate 72,958,865 of BTPG01000008.1, forward strand.
ATTTTTTATTGTGCATAATAAAAATGACACAATCTTACGGATCAAAGTTAGACCCATACAGAAAACTACGTGAGCCTCTGGGTGTTAAGGGCATAAGACAATCAATCGTCATCACAAACAATCCAAGTACCATAGACCAGAACCAAACACTTACAGTCAAGTTTCCAAACCTAGGTCCCAGTGACGTTATTGTTCCTGGCACTGCACGCCTAGCATTTAATATTGAACTATCATCAGACGCAGATGTGAACAGAACACTGGTTGACAATCTTGGCAGAGCAATTGTTAGAACTATTAAAGTAAAACTTGAAGGACAGGAAGTGTTTAGTCTTGATGACTCAGATGTGTTCTACTGTTACAAGGATCTTTGGCTCACAAGAGAAGAACGAGAAGACCGTGTTTACCAAGGCATACAGTCTGATAACGTTGGTAAACTTCGAATCAATGCCGGAGACAAAACAACTACTGGGGTACCAAAGGAAGTTATTATAGCTGAAACATATGGAACCAGATTTTACATTCCACTTGAGTTTGAAATCCTAACAGCTCATTTGCCTTATTATCAAGGGGCACTGAATGACCGTCTGAGCTTTGAACTAACTTTCAATGACTACTCCAAAGTTATAAAATCATCTGCCACAGATGCAACATATAAGATCTCTAACATTTCCTTGGAATATGAAATTGTCACACATATTGAACTAGCCAGACTCATACAAAATCAGTACCAGTCAAGACTTCCAATTTATTATGACAGGGTGATTAGGCATAGTTTAATACCCAAAGACAAAAGCGACCCAATGTGGAACATAAACTTGAACACACCAGCCAGGTCACTGAAAGGTATTCTTATGTTGTTTGTTGAACCGGTGAGTCCATACAAAAGAGATTCAGAAAAATTCTACAATCCTAAGATTACACATTTGTCCTGTACAATTGAAGGCCGCCCTAATCAAGTGTACGCTTCAGGAATGTTACCTTATCAACACTATGATGAAACCACAAAGTATTTTGCAGGAGGAAGGATTAGAGATAAACCAGCAAACATTGCGTGCAAAGATCTACATCTGTATGATGTTAGGATTGGACAATACCTTACAAACAAGTATGCACTGTGGCTAGACGTTCGTAGTACAGATGATGATTACCTTCATGGGTCAGGACGAACTGTCGAGAACGGTAGTGATGGAATAACAATTCAGATACAAAAGAAGGTTGAAACTGCTGCAGCCATTAACATATATTTGTACCTGATATATGACGCACAACTCAATATTGCAGAAAGCAGACTAAGTGGACACATATATTAAAATTATATTGTGTATTAAAATGAACCTGAGCTTAATGACACTCGACCCACACTGTGGATTATTTTGTGGTGCCACAGGGTGTGGGAAAACTGAATTTGTTCTTAACCTATTACAAACAAGATACATCCACCACTTTGAAAACATTGTAATATTTTGTCCTACAATCAAACACAACAAAGCTTATCACAACCGTTTATTTATTTGGACTGACAGCAACATATACTTAGTTGACCCTGAGAAAAAACTGAATGACTACCTACAATATTTTTACAAGCAATTTGAAGGACAGCCAACCTTGTTTATTGTTGATGACTGTTCTGCAGAGAAAGACATTGTCAAGAAGAGAAACACATTAGCAGAACTTGCCTTCAGTGGCAGACACGCAAATGTCAGTGTATGGATTCTCACTCAAAAATATAATGCTGTACTAAAAGATTTTCGAGAACAGTTAAAGTTTATCTGTTTGTTTTACTGTAAGGATCGTGACAGCTTCGAAGACTGTCTCAGAGAAAACGATGTCATACCAAATAAACATGAACGAGATGATGTAAAAAATAAACTGAAATCAACTAAGCATCTAAAGCTCATTTTAAAGACAGATCAGCCCACAGGGTATGGGTTAGTAAATTGATGTAAATTAATTTATTCTTTTGTTTGTCCAATAAAAATGACAGACGGACAAATCATACAGGTGCTTGATCTCACACACCTTTTCAAAGATGTTATGCACTTTACTGATTTAATATCACCCAAACAGACTTACATAAGCCTTTCAGCACCATCAGAAATATATGTTACATATAGTGTGACTTTGGATTATGTCGATGAGCATCCAGATGTGGAGCACATGACAGCTGATTTAAAGACACCTACTTTTAAAGTTGTTGATACCAACTATGGTTGGTTAGGAGAAGTTTGTTATAGCATATTTAAACAACTACGCAAACTAAATGTTTATATTGACAGTGTTACAGTTAATAAAGTGGTATTACACAAGGTGAGTCAGCAGAGTTAACGTTAATATTTTTTATTTTATTATTTTGTCGGTCAAATAAAAATGACGGACAATGTTCAAAACCCTGGCTCATCAAACCCTGGCTCATCTAGTTTAAGAAACGTGTTTCACACAACAAACTTACCCATATCCAATACTAATAATGTTTACGAATCAATAGAAAACTCTTTTTCTGTCATACAACAAAATCTTCTTACAGGCAGTGTAAAGATTCAGATTGTTGCAAAAATCGAATTCACTAGGGTGGACGGTGAAGTGATTGTATCGTACATATCAACAAGACAACACACTGTTAACACAAGAAGAGAACTGGAGAACGTGTTTAGAGACAGACTATTACCAGACTTTCTACAGGCGATTGACAGTGCAAGAATGAAGGGGTCTGGTTGGCACGAAGGACATGTACATGAACTGCAACTAAAGCAGTCTAGGTATCATCCTATATTAGGTAAAGCATGGTTGCCACTGCCAACAGAAGTAGTAAACAAAAAGGCTGTTGTTAACATACAGAACAATGACAACTATTGTTTCATGTGGTGTGTGCTTGCTAAACTACACTTTGTAAAATCAAAACCAGAACGTGTATCTAACTACATCAAATTTGTAAACGAACTTGATTTTAGTGGCATTGAGTTTCCTGTTAAAATAGAGGACATAGACTTGTTTGAAAAACTAAATCCTGGCATATCTGTAAATGTGTTTGTGTGGGATAATGTGTCTGTTGACAAGTTACAACCCATTAGAGTATCAACACTGGCTCCAACATATGGGCAGTCAGAAGATAAACATGTCAACATGTTATTAATCGGCGATGACAATAACTTTCACTACACAATTATTAGGAATATGTCACGTCTAATTCATAATCATACAACAAAACACAAGGGCAAACAGGAATTTTGTAATAGATGTTTACAGAGGTTTTCCTCTATTGCAGTGGCACACAAACATGTTCTGCACTGTAGGTCAGCTGATGACATTCAAACTGTACTTAAGTATCCAGAGCCTGGTAGTCAAGTATATTTTAAGAACTATGGGAATCAGCAAAAGCTGTCGTTTGTAGTGTACGCAGATTTTGAATCACTGGTTGTTCCGTATGAAGGTCATGTTCCAGAGTCATTACCAAAGACTGTAAAGTTGAGTGACCAAGTGGTGTGTTCTTTTGGATACATTATTGTTAGGTCAGACGGTCTTCATTCAGAACCTGTTATCTACAGGGGTGAAAATGCAGCATGCCTGTTTTTAACAGAAATGAGACATCTGTATAGTCAGGTAGTACAATATCTCACAACATGCCAGATGCCTTTGGTGATGACAGAAGAAGACAAACTGAAATTTGATACAGCTGAGACGTGTTGGATTTGCGAACAACCTCTGGGGGGTGATAAAGTTCGTGACCATGATCACATAACTGGACGTTACAGAGGCGCTGCACATAACAATTGTAACTTATTATTAAAAACAGATCCCAAGACATATAAACTGCCAATCTTTTTCCACAATCTCAAAGGATATGATTCACACATTATCATGCAGGCTGTAGACGAGTCGTACAAAAACATAAGTTGTATTGCCCAGACAACTGAGAAATACTTAACTTTTAGGTTAGACAAATTAGCATTTTATGACTCCATGCAACATTTGTCTTTAGGTCTTGCTAGTCTGGCAGAAGGGCTGACTGAGTATCCAATAACGAGTAAATATTTTGAGCCAGACTTGATTAAGAAAGGTGTTTATCCATATGAGTACATCAGTGAGTGGGTTGTGTTTGAAGAAACAAGACTGCCACCAAAAGAGAAATTTTATTCTACACTAACTGGAAAAGGCATTTCTGACTCTGAATATCAACACGCTCTTGATGCGTGGGGGAAGTTGGGGTGTCAGACAATTGGTGACTACCACGATCAGTACTTGAAAGCTGACGTTTGCTTGCTAGCAGACGTATTTGAAAGTTACCGTGAAAAGGGTTTGTTACACTACAAGCTTGACCCAGCCTGCTACATAACTAGTCCTGGCATGACGTGGGATGCATTTTTGAAATCCAGTAAGATATCTATAGACCTGTTGTCTGATCGTACGATGGGTGAAATGGTAGAACGTGGATTGAGGGGAGGCATTAGTATTGCAGCAAATAACTACGCCAGGGCCAACAACAAATATATGGACGCCCATGGTGACCTTGGCCGGGGGTTTGACCCCTCAAGCCCGGGGTCAAGGTCATTCATTACGTACCTTGACGCTAATAATTTGTATGGCTGGGCGATGTGTGAATTATTGCCCTTGAAAAACTTTTGTCTGTATGATTTGTCACAGTATGACATAACAGACATAACAAACAATATTATGAATCATGACCGAAACGACGCGAAGGGTTGGATCTTTGAAGTCGACCTGGAGTACCCTCATCATCTACACGATTACCACAATGATTATCCCTTAGCTGTTGAGAAAATGAGTATGACAGGAAAAAAAGAAGACACTAAACTTGTGCCTAATCTGAATGATAAATTCAATTACGTTTGTCACTACCGCTTGTTGCAGTTTTACATCAGACACGGGTTAGTACTAAAGAAAGTTCACAGAGGAATTCAATTTGACCAAATTGCTTTCATGAAAGATTACATAATGAAGAACACAACATTGCGTGCCAGAGACGGCAACACTGCATTTGACAAAGACTTTTTTAAGCTTATGAACAATACCTGTTTTGGGAAGACGATGGAAAATCCTCATCACAGAAAAGATGTGAGACTGGTCACAACTGAATTGGGCGCAATTAAACTTACAGGTAAGCCTCAGTACACAGGGTACAAAGAGTTTCATTCATCATTGTATGCAGTGTCACTCAAAAAAAAGATTGTTAAACTGGACAAGCCAGTATTCATTGGTATGGCAATTCTGGAGTTGTCAAAACTGCTGATGCTTGAATTTTATTATGATTACTTCAAATTAAAGTATCCTGACTGCCGATTGTTATACACTGACACTGACTCTATGATCATTGATGTGTGTACTGAAGACTTTTATGAAGACATGAAAACAGAACTACACATGTATGACACGTCTGATTACCCTAAAGACCATCCACTGTACAGCACACAAAACAAAAAGGTGCCTGGAAAGTTTAAGGATGAACTAAATGGTGTGCCAATAGTTGAGTACGTTGGACTGAGATCAAAAATGTATTCTATACTGCACCAAAAGGGAAGTCAGTCGAAAGCCAAAGGAATTAAAAAAACAGCAATAAAAAATAAAGACATACGTCATGAACATTACAAGCAAGTGTTAGATGGTGCATTAATGCCTGATTATCCAAACAAGTCACTGAGATCAAACAAACATAATCTTGAAATAATTCAAACACATAAGAAATCACTTGCAGTTGGAGACACGAAAAGAGTGTTTCACACTAAAGAAAAAGCTTATGCACCTGGACATTACAGGCTCAAGTTATCTGAAGATATTTGTGATGAACTGTTTGATGAATTAATTGATGAGTTAGTTACTGAAATGAGTAACGGTGTCTGAGGGAATAATCTGTAATTCTTCTCTGACAAATGCCCTCTGGGGTGCAGGGTCATATAGATAATATATTGTTGCGTCTGCGCCGGGGACTATTTTTTTTATATTGTGTACGGATGTTGACCAGATGGGGTCTGTTGCCCTGCGCTTTACGTCATTTTCAGCCTCCCCTGGCTGATATAAATATCTCACCTGTTTAGTAAATAAACTTGTGTCGGGTGCCTGTGCTGGGGTTGACATTGTTTTTGGCTCTGTAATTGTTTTCAATTTAATAGCATCAGCAGGTTTTGGGTGTCCTTCATCGTTCATTGCTTTTATCACATGTGGTAATCTCTTAACCCACTCAGTGTTACGGGTCATGCATGAGTTCCTTAGAATACTGGTAACTGAAAAGTCTTTCTGATAATTGCTTGTTAAAGTTCTCTACAATTGCCTGTGATCTGTGCACACCTGGAATGCCTCGTCTGACCAGTACGCCATGCTTCGCAAATAACTGATTAACAGCACCTTTGAATTCTGATCCATCATCAACCTGCACTAGTCTGGGGTATCTTAAAGGGCCTCGACTATATATTTTTGTTAATGCTGTAGCAACTGTACTGGCTGTTTTGTCAGATATGGGTTCAGCGTCTTTGTACCTTGAAGCAATGTCTACAACAGTCAGTGCATACTTGTATCGTTTCTTTCTTATTGTGTCATGGGGTAAGAACAGGAGGTCCATTTGGTGTGTGTCATTAGGTGTTGTGTTCTCAAAATGGGGCCTCGTTATCTTTCTTGGAGCAGGAAGATATATCTGCCAAATTGCTTGTCTCTGTAACCATTGTTTGACTTGATTGAGTGATATATCTCCGCCCACAGCGGCATGTAATTTCTGAATAGCTGTTGCTCCTTTCCAATAGCCTGATGGAGAGTAATATATTTTCGATAGTTTATTTTCGGCTGCCATTTTTTCTAGCAATGAAAACTCCTGTAAAATAAACAAATGTCATTCCCACTAGAACAAAGATTATCTCCCCGTTTCTTTGTTGTGTGCTTGGTTTGTAATAGTCACTTAGTTTTGGTTTCGGTATAGACATGTCTTCACCCGTGACTAAAAAATACTCACGGATTGCTTCGTCTGTATTTGAAAACGTATGTTGTGCGTGGCCTTCAAGTCTGAGTTTTTCATTGATGAAATCAAGTTTCTCAATTCTATTCTTTTCATAATCTTGTTGAGCTTGAGCAAGTTTTTCTGTTGCCTCATTGTGACGTTTCATTTCCTCTGCAGATTCCTCTCTACCCATTTTTGAAAAGAGATAATTAAAGCCACTGAAAGCCAATGCGTTAACAACTGCCCCACCAATCATAATAGCTATCGTCGCCATATTTTTTTTTATTTACATAGATATATTTTCGGGAATAATTTCCTGCTTGACAAGAAAATCTTTTGTCGCAATTGACGCTGTGACAACTACAATTAGCTTAGCGCTGTCTTCAAAATCGAGTCTACTGAGGTCTGGTGATTTCATTTTGAGTAGATTTTTTCCCAGCATAGAATAAGCTACTGCTAATCCACTGATTACGGCAGAGTGATACACAAGGTTCATCATGTTCTTTGAGTCATTCATTTTCTAAGGCAAGAAAAATTAAAATAATATTTTTATTTACTGCATATAAAATGGGTCAACGGCTTTGGATGTTACTGGTAATGTGGCGACTTCTGGTTTTGTTTTTGGAGTGTCTGATTTTTTGGTCACTGTACGAGTCTGTGGTTTGTATTTTTTGTATAATTGATACCCTACGTAACCAAATCCGACAACAAATCCGGCAATTATATATTTTGTTGATTGAGGTTCGGGGTCAGGGTCAGGGCGGGGGTCAGACTTAGTTGTTTGTCTCTCACTTTGATGAGGGTGTGTTGATCCTGGCTGTCCTGACGGTAGTGACACCAATGATGTTATTGACGGTGGGTCAGTTACATGTACCTTTTGCAGTAGTTCTAACTTTCTTTGTTTGTTCAATGCAGCTACTCTCTTTCCAGCCTCAACCCTTCCTGGACTTTTAACCTTAGTCACAGTTTGAACCTGTGTCAAAACAGGGTCGGGGTTCGGTTGTGGAGTCATCTGGGTTTCGTCCATTTTCTTCTGCAGTAAAATTTATTTTTGAGAAATCAATATGGCTCCCAGTAACTAGTAATGTTACGACAGGAGCAAGGTAATTTCCGAACTTGTAAAACATGACACATGCTAATTTGCCAATTGAACTTGAAACAATAGGATTACTTTCAAGGTCATGTGATAAACTGTCACTATCCACAGGTAGAAAGTGACTCACTGCTTTTGTGTATAGGCATACAAGAGATCGACTTAAATCACGAGTCATTAGTGAGGCAATGTGGTTTTCATATTTAGAATGAAGCTTGATTAGTTCATCAGAGCTTAGAGATTCAATATCCTCTGTCATGTATTGTCTACCCAGATAAGCCTTTGATTTGCCTGAGACAATCACAGACAAAAGCCGCTGTTTTTTTGAGTCTAAGTCTTTGTTCTCTACAGCATTGATATCATTTAATAGAAGGAGTTCGTCTTGGTTCATTTATAATGTAATTAAAAAAATTAAAAACAAAAAACAAAAATTGTTATCAAGCAAAATCATGTTTCCTAGGAAGTACATTAATAGTAACTTTATACGTTTGTACCATTCAGCAAAATGTAGTCAATAGTTTTTGAGTTTACCCCAGACCAATATTGTGTCTCTCTCAGTGGGCTTATAAATGACATGTTTCACAGATTTCAATTGTGGTGTCATGTTCAATAACCCTGTCTTTTTAAGCAAGCATACCTGACACAGTATTGGAGATTATTGGCTTTGCAGTAAATTAAAAATCACACACCCTGGTCAAGTGAGAGCCAAATGAAACACCAAGACAGTAACATAGACAGTAACTTGATAATTTTACCCATAACTTGAGCACCAGAAAAAGGAAGGAATCACCCATGTTCAATAACAAAAATTTCTGAGTACAAGTTAATACAAGGGAAGTAATTGTGTAAAAATTTCAGCAAGACAAAAAAGTTACTTCCCTTGCTCTATTAAATTATGCTTTAATTCTTGACTAAAGTACATTTTTTGTCAAAATTAAATAACAAATTGTGCAAATAATTACAATAGATAATAGAATAAAAATGTTGTTATTTGATTTTGTTAAAACAATGAGTGATTTGTTTTTGTATAAAACCAAATTAAACATTATTTTGTAATTACTTTTTGTCACTTTAACACCTGCTTAAATTTTTTTTTCAAGTACATGAACACACTCGCTAACAATGTTTCTTATAGCCATGTTTTTAGGGTATTGACTCAGAAATAATGGTATAAATGGCTTTTTTCTTAAAGCCTGAGGCTAACTAGCGTGGATTGTGTACTTGAGTGATTTGTATGAGGGCTCTCAAGTCTCAGCCACAGGTGGTTTTACCCGCATGCGTCACACCACAAATGCATGACTTGTTGACGACGGGATGTATTAAGCTGACACCTCTCAGCTATAAGCGTGCTGCATTTAAAAAGATATGTCCCTTACCTCAACTGTGACATGTGGTGTGTGGCGTTAAGGGCAGAGATTTACTAGTGTTTGTCAGTTGACATAAGCACAGACCTAAACCAGCAAGGGTAAAAGGTATTATGATTACTGTCTTTATGACGGGCCTCTCTCTGTGTGAGGTGGAAAGAGAGAGAGCTATTGTGTGTGTCCGAGGTATTTCCGTGTGTCTGTACATGCGTGTGTGTACATATGTGCGCGTGTGTACATATGTGTGCGCGCGTGTGTGTGTGTGTGTGCGCGCGTGTGTGCGCGTGCGTGTGCGTGTGACTGAGGGCTCTTGCAACTTCTTGCCGCAACTGAAAATCAACAACACACATACAGAAACCCCCAGCTCACAAAACTTGCTCAACAAGTCTGGTCGGGTAGCGTTAAGACTCGTCAGGCTTGTTCCGCATTTAGACATAACATTTTGGAAAGACCAAGATCGATTTTAGGATCAGGTTTTGCCGGATCGGACTTATTCTTGCCGGTTAGTGTTTGAAAGTGACCGGTTGTTTTTTTTATAATTTATTCATTGGACTATTAGCCGGTTGAGATGTATGACGTCAGCTCTGTAAACCGGATAGTTGTTTATGCGTGTCTATGTTGTTTGAGTGATAGTGTGTCTGTGTGTGCGTGTGTGTGTGTGTGTGTGTGTGTGTGTGTGTGTGTGTGTGTGTTGGGTGGGGGTGGGTGGGGGGTGGGGGGGGGTGTCTTGAGGATCTGTTGTATATGTACTCAGTCGGGTGTATAAAGCAAGGTATGATTTTCTGAGGTGCGTCTCTTTTCAGCTTTTACAGTCATGTACACCGTCTAACCGAACAGGGCGTGAAATTCAATAAGAGTTATTATCCTTTCATGGGCTGGTGGGTTTCAATGGCTCGCGTATGCACCCGGAATCTCGGTGCAGACACACAGGTGTTTATGACTCACTGTATACACCACGCATGCAAGGGCCCATGTGTAACATAGCTGAAATTGTATAGACCACAACAGCATACTGAGTGTGTGTGGCAGACATGGTCTACCAGCTCTGTCAGGCGTGTGATTGTCATGGGATATTACCCTTGTGAAAATGATGTGTACCTGTGTTGCAAGGTTTGCACTTAATGTTTTTGTTTATACATGTTTTATGTTAGTATGTATATATGTATGTACGTACGTGCGTGTGCATGTGCGTGTGTTTATGTGTTGGTATGTGTGTGTGTGTGTATGTATGCCTGTGTATATAACTTGTATGACAATCTGGCACTGCCCTTGAATTATCTTGGTTTGCAACTGGCGTGTCTGTGCTTGTGCGTGTGCACGTATATTTGACTGTTATGTTTCAGAGTCGTGCTTAAACAGAGCCAATTGTATATACAGAGCCAAGTGTTTGCACTGAGCGGTCCCCCCCTGCACAACACAATTCTATAGGCCTTTTGACGCGTGACGTGTGAATGGCGCTGACTGAAAGCTTTTACCCAACTCATTGAAAGAGGGTTTGGCATTGAGTCTTGTCATGCGTGAACTGAAATGATATGTGTGGGACATAGCATGTGAGTTTTTCGGAAATCGACTCTGGCAGTATTGAGAGAAACGGTCATGTAAAAGTTAATGACCGTAATTAGTAATTAATTAAGGTCATTAGGTGTTGACAGAGACAATAGTTATAGAGATAAAACAATAGAGTCCCGATAGATAATCAGATCAATAGAGCCGCATCAGTCATGCTTGTCAGTTTTTTAAAATCAAAGGGTTGATTCAGAATTAACGGGGGTAAAATTGGGGTCAAAAATATGATATTAAAAAATGATGTAAATTAATGACTGATGCGGCTCTATTGAATTCATTGTCTATCGGGACTCTATTGTTTTATCTCTCTTCATACTCTCTGAAACGCATCGCTTCTCAGTGTCCGACACAGTCTTTCTGAATCTGCCATTGCACAGTTAGTAAATGCTTTCTGTAGTCACGAGCCGTCATGACTACTGCAATTTTCTGCTTTTTGGTCTTCCATCTGAGCGAATTAACCGCCTTCAGCGAGTTCAAAATAATGCCGCAAGGCCTGTGAAGCGCAGGCGAAAACGAGACCACGTAACCCCTATGCTGAATGACCTTCACTGGCTTCCAATCCAGTCCCGCATATTAAGATTGCGACCCTTGCATACCGCCACTTAAATGGCAGTCTTCCGTCATACCTTTCCTCCAGTCTAATTACTTACCAGCCCTCTCGCTCACTGCGTCCATCGGGAGAGAAACTTCTTAAAGTTTAAAAGTCCCATCTCAAATCTGCCGGTGAACGCTCTTTCAGATGTACTGCTCCTTTAATGTGGAATTCCTTACCGACTGCGCTGAGAAATGCCTCCACCCTTACGCACTTCAAAGCAAAGTTAAAAACTTACTTTTTTCGTGTAATCTCTAAGGTATTTATGTACGTACCACATGCAGACTCTCTCTCTCTCTCTCTCTCTCTCTCTCTCTCTCTCTCTCTCTCTCTCTCTCTCTCTCTCTCTCTCTCTCTCTCTCTCTCTCTCTCTCTCTCTCTCTCTCTCTAGTTCAGGACAGTTTGGAAGATAGGCATTGCTATGCCTAAAACTTTGTATCCTGAATTTGTAAAAAAAAAGTTTCATCTGTGTGTGTGTGTGTGTGTGTGTGTGTGTGTGTGTGTATGTATGTGTGTGTGTTTGTGTGTGTGTGTGTGTGTGTGTATGTGTGTGTGTGTGTGTGTGTGTGTGTGTGTGTGTGTGTGTGTGTGTGTGTGTGTGTGTGTGTGTGTGTGTCGTTTTCGCCTTCGCATTGAGTTATATTATAAATATGAGAAGTGAGCCATATAAATACCATGTATTATTATTATTATTATTATTACTTTCTTTGTACTTTGTGTTAGATGACAACCTATTTTAACCTAAGGACGTATTTCCCACAGCATCAGCTATGTACAGATCCAGGAGATGGATCGACCATGATCATACAAGAGTAGTACCAGATTAGCTTGATGGCGCCAAGCCAATCTCACTACCTTGAATGATCATTGTTTATCCATCTCCAGCTGTAGAGCGGTGGGCATAAAACAACCTGGATCGGTCGTCATAAACAACCTGCATCGGTCGTCATAAACAACTGGATCGGTCGTCATAAAACAACCTGGATCGGTCGTCATAAACCAACCTAGATCGGTCGTCATAAAACAACCTGGATCGGTCGTCATAAACCAACCTAGATCGGTCTTCATAAACAAACTCGATCGGTCGTCATAAACCAACCTAGATCGGTCGTCATAAACAACCTGGATCGGTCGTCATAAACCAACCTGGATCGGTCGTCATAAACCAACCTAGATCGGTCGTCATAAAACAACCTGGATCAGTCGTCATAAACCAACCTAGATCGGTCGTCATAAAACAACCTGGATCGGTCGTCATAAAACAACCTAGATCGGTCGTCATAAACAACCTGCATCGGTCGTCATAAAACAACCTGGATCGGTCGTCATAAAACAACATGGATCGGTCGTCATAAACCAACCTATATCGGTCGTCATAAAACAACCTGGATCGGTCGTCATAAAACAACCTAGATGGGTCGTCATAAACAACCTGGATCGGTCGTCATAAAACAACCTGGATGGGTCGTCATAAAACAACCTGGCTCGGTCGTCATAAAACAACCTGGATCGGTCGTCATAAAACAACCTGGATCGGTCGTCATAAAACAACCTAGTTGGGTCGTCATAAACAACCTGGATCGGTCGTCATAAAACAACCTGGATGGGTCGTCATAAAACAACCTGGCTCGGTCGTCATAAAACAACCTGGATCGGTCGTCATAAAACTACCTGGATCGGTCGTTATTAAACAACCTGGATGGGTCGTCATAAAACAACCTGGATCGGTCGTCGAGGCATACATGTGACTTCTCTGCAAACGATCCTCAGGTCGAGTTGGTCGTAGTTGGCCCACTGCTGCTGATGTCGGCCCGATAGCCCTTTGCGTGCAGGGTTTGTTGTCAATTAATGTTGGAGACGTGAGGACATAGTTTCTCAGCTACCCTGGCGGTAAACGGCTTTTTTCCCATGGAGGCGACTGACCATAGGAAGAAAAGACCTGTACTGGTTGCACGTCTTGTTTTTTTCCTAGCAGAGCAGAAAGAATTAGAATACTGTTTCCCCCCGGGGTCAGCGAGTAGACATCAATTTCCACACTAATCTGCCTTGGTCTCCAGCACAAAGCTTTTCCTGCAGGGGCTTTCCCTATATTTTACTCCACAATGACATTTCCGTCCATGAAGGAGATGGAGAAAGAGAGTACGGTCTTGTGTGAGATGGATTTGTAGGTATTTGTGTGTTGCAATCTCTCTCTCTCTCTCTCTCTCTCTCTCTCTCTCTCTCTCTCTCTCTCTCTCTCTCTCTCTCTCTCTCTCTCTCTCTCTCTCTCTCTCTCTCTCTCTCTCTCTCTCTCTCTCTCTCTCTCCCTCTCTCTCCGCGACCGCCGGAGGAAGCGGTCGACTTTTCCGATCTCTCCGCTGAACAGTCAAGCAGACGAGATATCAGTTTCATGGATTGTATTGTGTTCTACTATTCTACGTTACTCGGACGTTTTGTTTTCTAATTGCGCACACTACTTTGTGATCTCATTGCATATCTGGATATTTTGTGATTTAATTCAGTGGTGAATTAATCGTGTGGTGTTTTCAAGTTCTTGTGTGTGGTATTTTGGAACTATTTCACATCTTCCATTGTGGTTCATTATACTGGACTGTAACGTGCTGTTTACTGCAACTAATTTCTTTGTCCTGGACTTCAAATGCATACTGCAACGGAGAGTGCACTTGCATACTATCTCACCATACCGTGTTTATTGTGAGTAAAAAAAACATGCTTTTTCTTAACGTTCCTTCAGCCCGTACGCTATATATTATAGACTAGTCAGACTACACCATACTAAGACTGCTGGCTTTGCCATGAAACTGCTGCCAGATGTGTTTACACAAGGCGGCGCTGTTTGTAAAAAAGTGTATCACATCGCACACTATCCGATGAAATGGCCTGTTTTTTATCGGCCGGCCGTACACACTCGAGCGACACAAGTCAGTCTGAATTTTTATGTCTAGTTCATGTGTGTTTCGAGGAAGTTTTGCTTTAAATTGCCGGTACTCCTCATCGTCAGCGGACCAAACCGTGGAGATTAAAATTTAGTGTAGCGTTCTGCTGCACGTATTTCGATCTCCGTTTAAACCTATCCCCCGTATTGGCTGGGGATTAGGATTGATAGCTCTAGGGCTTTCCTACTGACTTGAGTTAGTAGGTCGTTGGCTCACTTTCGAAAGGATGCTCGCATAGAGTGGTATCCTAGTGTTTGTGAGGTTCAACTTTCGTTTTTACATATCCTTTCAACTGCGTTATAGCAGACTCTTGCGATGCGGAGTGTTCCCTTTTTGTTAGTCCTTTGAGGTGGGTGGGCCGACAGGTCGTGTAGGTACTGATATGTTTCAGTTGTGCACTCTGGCACGTCGTGGCGGCAAAAGGACGCCTTGTCCGCAGGCCAGAGCCTATGGTGGTCTGAGGTCCGGCGTCAGGCTGTAACGAGGAGAGGCTGGCTGTGCATCCCGTCGCCTTCCATCTGGGATAGAGAAGAAAGAACACGTAAAGTACGTGGGAACACACGGAACCCCACCCAGCCTCGTCCTACGGGCATCTGGAAATCATCGTTGAGGAGTCGGCATAACTGCAACTGACCCAGGAAGTTTGCATAACTTCAATTGACCTTGTACACCGATGGGTATAACCCAAACCCACCGTTGTCGGAGAGACATAGATCCTCATACTATGGGAACCTGCTAGGTACTCCTTACCTAACGTACATCTACATTGGACTGGACAAGCAGGGCTGCCTGCACACTGCGGTGCCGGAAACAAACACGTGAAGACAGCACACCCACAATAATCTGTTCTTGGTTGCTACAAAACCTTGCAATGCTCTGATGCGAGCATATAAATTAAATAGCATCATATCTTAAAATCCGTCGAGCGGAGCTATCAACAAGAAGCTCGAAGCCCACAGGAAAATAAGATATCCAACCTCAAGCCAGAATCCGTAAAAACATGTCGGACTGGAAGTTGTATATTCCAAACACATCATCATATTGGTGCTGATGAAACAACACTACCTAACAATAACCGCAAAGAGCACACATAAAAAGGAATATCCCGTACGGAAAGGTGATTTAACTCTCGTCAAGCCATAAGTTTGCTGGAATATCAGAATGATCAAGTACAAAGAGGAACGGGAGGAGGAGAAGAAAGGAAAACAAACAAGATAAAAATAAATCAATGTGAAGGGGATGAATGAGTTATCTCACTAAGGCAGGTAGCTAAGCTACATGGTTGCCGCAACCTTGCGTGTATCGCGCTACTACGTTCCAACGTAGTAGAAGAGTGGTGGAAATGGTCCTTGAATTCATAACTGCCGGGCCCGGCGCATGATCAGACCAATACCCGCGACCACCTGCGAGACATGAGATCTTTTGCAATGGGCACATGCAGAAATGTATGGAGCTCGACTAACAGAAGACCCCCAAAAAATCGAGAGATACCCCAGCACCTTGAACACAATTAGTGCTGATGAAAAACATCAACACTATCTAAAAATGAACGCAAAAAGAACCCGGGAAAAAAAAAAAAAAAAAAAAAAAAAAAAAAAAAAAAAAAAAGAATATTCCCAACGGAGATGTGAATTCACTCTCGTATACCTAGTGGAAGAAACAGCCTTCCTTCTAGGATACAGAAAGAAGAACACGGAAAGTTCGTGGGAACGCACTGACTCCCACCCAGCCCCATCCCACGGACATCTGGGAATTAGCGGCTAGGAGTTTGCGTAATTTCAACTGACCCTGCACACCGACGGGGACAACCCAACACCCGCCGTTGTCAGAGAGACCTAGATCTTCATACTATGGGAGCCTGCACGGTACTCAATAACTAATGTACATCAACATCAGACTGACAAGCAGGGATGCCTGCACACTGGGGTGCCGGAAACAAACAAGTGAAGGCCCACAGTGCACAACGGCATAGCGCAGTAACAAATGACACAGAAGTAAATGCCGAAAAAGAAAGAGAAAGACAAGAGAAAAGCATGTAAAAGCCAATATTACGGCAAAACAAAAAAACAAAATTGTTTTAAACAAAGAACAAAACAACAACAACAAAACAGAAAAATGGTGGGACACAAACAAAAGTGGCCGACACCTGTGGAAAAGAAATACAGACCAAGACTGAAAAAGCAAAAGAATTTAAAGAACAAACAAAACAGTGGGAGCGAAATCATACTTGTTGAAAACGCTGAACACGGTCACGGTACGTATGTACATAGGATATTATATGCGCGTGATTGCCGAAGCAGGAGGCCGAAGCTATTAAGCGTGCGACGTCAAACACATCCTTACACATCGGCCAAGCCATAATCAGGCTGAAACATTTATGTGTGCGATGTGAGCACCGTTTTTTTCCAACACGGACTCATTTGTTGGGGTGTACCCCACCCGTGCTCTCCCGCGTAGATTAATCTTCGGGTTGATCCACATAGTGTGACAGACTGCCTGGCCTGATCAAAACAAAGTTGACACAGGTAAGGAAATGAATCTCAACTGAACTACCCACTGAATCACGGGAACTGACTGGATCAGTGAGGTGAAGATACAACCTGAAACTGTACCCAGAGAACGGGTTTTGACACATGAACACACGTGTGTACAAATATCTAACCAATATGGAAAGGCTTCCCCATAACAACCTGTGTCGTCCCGCGAAAAACACAAACAGTAAATGTACAATAACTCAGTTGTGCAAAAAAAAGTTGGCACGGACGTACACGTATGTACCATCTCCGAACGGAAAGGTGAACTCACTCTCTTAAACCTTTTGGAAGAAACAGCCCTTCATCTATAATAGAGAAGGAAGAACACGGAAAGTACACGTGAACGCACGGACATCTGGGAATTATCGGCGAGAAAGTTGAATAACGTCAACTGACCCAGCACACCGATAGGGATAACCCAAAACCACCGTTGTCAGAGAGACATAGATTCTCATACTATGGGAGCCTACATGGTACTCCCTAACCATTGTACATCTACATCAGACGTGAGGAGCAGGGATGCCTGCACATGATGCAGTGCCGGAAACAAATACGTGAATGCGGTACACCCACAGTGCACCACATAGCGTAATAACAAATGGCACAGAAGTAAATGCCGAAAATGAATGAGAGAGACAACGAAAAAGAATGAAAAGCCAACAATACAACAAACAACAAAACATAAAAACAGTAGGACACAAACAAAAGTGTGCCGACACCTGTGAAAAAGAAATACAGTCCAAGACTGAAAAAGCAAAGAATTTAAAGAACAAACAAAATCGTGGGAGCGAAATCAGATTGGTTGAAAACGGCGCTGAACACATTACTGAAGAGGATAAATATGCGCGTGATTTCTTAGGCTGCCGGGGGCAAAAGCTACCCCTATGCCACTGACCGTGCATCGCACTACGACTCTCAGAGTGGTAGAAAAGTGGTTGTAACAGTACGTAGCTACGCCTGGCATGAATGTACAATCACTTGCGAGGTACACATTGTCCTTGATGGGCGTATACATACACGTGTATGTATAAAGAGCCACACCGAGACAAATGAATAAATGACATAGCGCCCTTATCCCAAACGGCACATAAAAACAAAACGGGCACGAGGTAATTTAAAATACCCATCGCGACTCCAAATGTATACTTGAACTATCTCTGCTCAGACGACGGAAGAGATAGGACTGGCATTCAACGTAAAGCCACAACTACACACAGCCAGCATCTGGACTACAGACCACGTGACCCGGGCTCTCGCGTGCAGAGCGGCCAAGATCGTCTCTTCATTTCGGTACCACGACGTGCAAGAGTGCACACACGACCTTCCTCGTCACAGCACTGGCACTGACCAGCTTTGCGTGGCTAGAGCAAAAACTACCACAACTAAAAAACGCAATGAACCTTACGAGTTCATCTCAGAACCAACGAACTTATAAAGTTCCGTAATCTACAGAATTCCGAGGAGTGAAAACGGGGCATACACAACCTACCCCCTTACCCGGTTGACTTTATGGGCACCCAAAACCGGGGACTGCAAACGCAATGAACCTACGAGTTCACCCTTAAAAACACGCACACGGATTAAATTCAACAAATCCACAGAAAACCTGTGACACCTACTCATAGGGTCAAAAAGGACACACATCAAATTGCCACCCACTTTGAAGTGCTCAAAAGAGTATCTAAACGACACCCCGAAAACAGGAGGAGAAGAGTGGAGAAAATAAAAGGGAAAAAAAAAAAAAAAAAAAAAAATTGCGCAATAATGGAAAAGTGTCCGAAACAAAAGTTGAACCTCACAAACACTGGGATAAAACTCTATGCGAGCATCCTTCCGAAAGTGAGCCGACGACCTACTAACACAAGTCAGTAGGCAAGGCCTAGAGCTATCAATCCTAATCCCCAGCCAATACGGGGGATAGGATCTAACGGAAATGGAGATGACGTGCAGCAGAACGCTACGCTAAATTTTCATATCCACGGCTTGGTCCGCTGACGACAAGGAGTACCGGCAATTCAAAGCAAAACTTCCTCGAAACACACATGAACTAGACAAAAAAATTCAGTCTGACTTGCGTCGCTCAAGGATGTACGGCCGGCCGTTAAAATAAAAAAAAAAAAAAAACAGGCCATTTCATCGGATAACGGTGTGCGATGTGATACACCTCTTTACAAACGGAAAAGAATGAAAAGCCAACAACACGGCAAACAACAAAACAGAAAAACAGCGGTGACACAAACAAAAGCGTGCCGACACATGTGAAAAAGAAACACAGTCCGAGACTGAAAAAGCAAAGAATCTAAAGAACAAACAAAATCGTGGGAGCGAAATCAGATTTGTTGAAAACGCCGCTGAACACATTACTGTACAGAGGATATATATGCGCGTTATTACTTAGGCCACGGGCAAAGCTACCCATATGCCACTGACCGTGCATCGCACTACGACTCTCAGAGTGGTAGAAAGGTGGTTGTAACAGTACGTAGCTACGGAAGTCCGCCTGAACCGGCTTGAACGTACAATCACTTTGCGAGGTACACATTGTCTTTGGTGGGCGCACACATACACGTGAATGTATGAAGAGCCACACTAACAATAGACAAATGAATAAATGACAGAGCGCCCATATCCCAAACACGTAAAAACAAAACAATGTTCGAAGAAGGATCACTTCGGATCAAAAAGGGCACGAGATAATTTAAACTCGTAAACCGAGAGCCCGACTTGCAATAAAGAGAACACTCAGCACTGAATGCGAAAAATCTAAATGACACAACTTATAGAAACAGAGAGCTAAATTTTACGTGAAAAAACACTGAAAACTACACGGCGACGGGATGCGCTATATTACTAACAGGCAGGGTACCTCCATGCCACTATCCATGCATCGCGCTACTACTTCCAAAAGTAGTAAAAGGGTGTTGGGAATGGTCCTTGATTACGTAACCGCCGGTTCTGGCGGTGACTGGACTAATACCCCACGGCCACCTGCGAGACATGTGGCATTCTGGAGTTGGCACATGCATAAATGTATGGAAAGCCCTGTGAACAGAAGACCAAACAATCAAGATATAGCCCTACATCCCGAACACTTAAACAAAACAGTGTCGACTCAATAACTGACCCATCGCGGTCAAAAGCCCGAGAGATAAAACAACCCAGCGGAAACTTCATCTAACGGATGAATTTATGTCTGTTTCCACAGACGACGAAAGGATCAAGGCCTCCTGTTGCACATACTGCACAGCCAGCCTCTCCTCGTTACAGCCTGACGCCGGACCTCAGACCACCATAGGCTCTGGCCTGCGGACAAGGCGTCCTTTTGCCGCCACGACGTGCCAGAGTGCACAACTGAAACATATCAGTACCTACACGACCTGTCGGCCCACCCACCTCAAAGGACTAACAAAAAGGGAACACTCCGCATCGCAAGAGTCTGCTATAACGCAGTTGAAAGGATATGTAAAAACGAAAGTTGAACCTCACAAACACTAGGATACCACTCTATGCGAGCATCCTTTCGAAAGTGAGCCAACGACCTACTAACTCAAGTCAGTAGGAAAGCCCTAGAGCTATCAATCCTAATCCCCAGCCAATACGGGGGATAGGTTTAAACGGAGATCGAAATACGTGCAGCAGAACGCTACACTAAATTTTAATCTCCACGGTTTGGTCCGCTGACGATGAGGAGTACCGGCAATTTAAAGCAAAACTTCCTCGAAACACACATGAACTAGACATAAAAATTCAGACTGACTTGTGTCGCTCGAGTGTGTACGGCCGGCCGATAAAAAACAGGCCATTTCATCGGATAGTGTGCGATGTGATACACTTTTTTACAAACTGATCGTTGGTGTCTAACACCGCCCGTGTTGTTCCGCTAGGTCAGACCCCGCTCTGATCCGCTATTTTGTATGCAATGGACTGTGATGACTGAGCCGGTCGAAAACACTCTCACACAAGTCAGTCACATAAAACTAATCTGTTCTTGGTTGCTACAAAACCTTGCAATGCTCTGATGCGGGCACAACATAAAATTAGCATCATATCTTAAAATCCGTCGAGCTGAGCTATCAACAAGAAGCTCGAAGCCCACAGGAAAATAAGATATCCAACCTCAAGCCAGAATCCGTAAAAACATGTCGGACTGGAAGTTGTATATTCCAAACACATCATCATGTTGGTAGTGATGAAACAACACTACCTAACAATGAACGCAAAGAGCACACATAAAAAGAAATATTCCGTACGGAAAGGTGACTTCACTATCTTAAATCTTGGGGAAGCCTTCCATCTAGGATAGAGAAGAAAGAACACGCGAAGTACGTGGGAGCGCACGAACCCCCCCCCCCCCCCCCCCAGCCTCATCCGACGGGCATCTGGAAATCATCTTTGAGGAGTCGGCATAACTGCAACTGACCCAGGAAGTTTGCATAACTTCAAGTGACCATGTACACCGATGGGTACAACCCAAACCTACCGTTGTCAGAGAGACATAGATCCTCATACTATCGGAGCCTACTAGGCATTCCTTACCTAATGTACATCTACATTGGACTTGACAACTTGGCCGCGTTGCACGCGAGAGCCCGGGTCACGTGGTCAGTCACATAAAAATAATCTGTTCTGGGTTGCTACAAAACCCTGCAATGCTCTGATGCGAGCACAACATAAAATCAAAAAGCATCATATCTTAAAATCCGTCGAGCGGAGCTATCAACAAGAAGCTCAAAGCCCACAGGAAAATAAGATATCCAACCTCAAGCCAGAATCCGTAACTGAAAGCATATCGACTGGAAGTTGTATATTCCAAACACATCATGATGCTGGTGGTGTTGAAACAACACTACCTAACAATGAACGCAAAGAGCACACATAAAAAAGAAATATGCCGTACGGAAAGGTGATTTCACTCTCTTAAATCTTGGGGAAGAAACAGCCTTCCATCTGGGATAGAGAAGAAAGAACACGTAAAGTACGTGGGAACACACGGAACCCCACCCAGCCTCGTCCTACGGGCATCTGGAAATCATCGTTGAGGAGTCGGCATAACTGCAACTGACCCAGGAAGTTTGCATAACTTCAATTGACCTTGTACACCGATGGGTATAACCCAAACCCACCGTTGTCGGAGAGACATAGATCCTCATACTATGGGAACCTGCTAGGTACTCCTTACCTAACGTACATCTACATTGGACTGGACAAGCAGGGCTGCCTGCACACTGCGGTGCCGGAAACAAACACGTGAAGACAGCACACCCACAATAATCTGTTCTTGGTTGCTACAAAACCTTGCAATGCTCTGATGCGAGCATATAAATTAAATAGCATCATATCTTAAAATCCGTCGAGCGGAGCTATCAACAAGAAGCTCGAAGCCCACAGGAAAATAAGATATCCAACCTCAAGCCAGAATCCGTAAAAACATGTCGGACTGGAAGTTGTATATTCCAAACACATCATCATATTGGTGCTGATGAAACAACACTACCTAACAATAACCGCAAAGAGCACACATAAAAAGGAATATCCCGTACGGAAAGGTGATTTAACTCTCGTCAAGCCATAAGTTTGCTGGAATATCAGAATGATCAAGTACAAAGAGGAACGGGAGGAGGAGAAGAAAGGAAAACAAACAAGATAAAAATAAATCAATGTGAAGGGGATGAATGAGTTATCTCACTAAGGCAGGTAGCTAAGCTACATGGTTGCCGCAACCTTGCGTGTATCGCGCTACTACGTTCCAACGTAGTAGAAGAGTGGTGGAAATGGTCCTTGAATTCATAACTGCCGGGCCCGGCGCATGATCAGACCAATACCCGCGACCACCTGCGAGACATGAGATCTTTTGCAATGGGCACATGCAGAAATGTATGGAGCTCGACTAACAGAAGACCCCCAAAAAATCGAGAGATACCCCAGCACCTTGAACACAATTAGTGCTGATGAAAAACATCAACACTATCTAAAAATGAACGCAAAAAGAACCCGGGAAAAAAAGAAAAAAAAAAGAATATTCCCAACGGAGATGTGAATTCACTCTCGTATACCTAGTGGAAGAAACAGCCTTCCTTCTAGGATACAGAAAGAAGAACACGGAAAGTTCGTGGGAACGCACTGACTCCCACCCAGCCCCATCCCACGGACATCTGGGAATTAGCGGCTAGGAGTTTGCGTAATTTCAACTGACCCTGCACACCGACGGGGACAACCCAACACCCGCCGTTGTCAGAGAGACCTAGATCTTCATACTATGGGAGCCTGCACGGTACTCAATAACTAATGTACATCAACATCAGACTGACAAGCAGGGATGCCTGCACACTGGTGTGCCGGAAACAAACAAGTGAAGGCCCACAGTGCACAACGGCATAGCGCAGTAACAAATGACACAGAAGTAAATGCCGAAAAAGAAAGAGAAAGACAAGAGAAAAGCATGTAAAAGCCAATATTACGGCAAAACAAAAAAACAAAATTGTTTTAAACAAAGAACAAAACAACAACAACAAAACAGAAAAATGGTGGGACACAAACAAAAGTGGCCGACACCTGTGGAAAAGAAATACAGACCAAGACTGAAAAAGCAAAAGAATTTAAAGAACAAACAAAACAGTGGGAGCGAAATCATACTTGTTGAAAACGCTGAACACGGTCACGGTACGTATGTACATAGGATATTATATGCGCGTGATTGCCGAAGCAGGAGGCCGAAGCTATTAAGCGTGCGACGTCAAACACATCCTTACACATCGGCCAAGCCATAATCAGGCTGAAACATTTATGTGTGCGATGTGAGCACCGTTTTTTCCAACACGGACTCATTTGTTGGGGTGTACCCCACCCGTGCTCTCCCGCGTAGATTAATCTTCGGGTTGATCCACATAGTGTGACAGACTGCCTGGCCTGATCAAAACAAAGTTGACACAGGTAAGGAAATGAATCTCAACTGAACTACCCACTGAATCACGGGAACTGACTGGATCAGTGAGGTGAAGATACAACCTGAAACTGTACCCAGAGAACGGGTTTTGACACATGAACACACGTGTGTACAAATATCTAACCAATATGGAAAGGCTTCCCCATAACAACCTGTGTCGTCCCGCGAAAAACACAAACAGTAAATGTACAATAACTCAGTTGTGCAAAAAAAAGTTGGCACGGACGTACACGTATGTACCATCTCCGAACGGAAAGGTGAACTCACTCTCTTAAACCTTTTGGAAGAAACAGCCCTTCATCTATAATAGAGAAGGAAGAACACGGAAAGTACACGTGAACGCACGGACATCTGGGAATTATCGGCGAGAAAGTTGAATAACGTCAACTGACCCAGCACACCGATAGGGATAACCCAAAACCACCGTTGTCAGAGAGACATAGATTCTCATACTATGGGAGCCTACATGGTACTCCCTAACCATTGTACATCTACATCAGACGTGAGGAGCAGGGATGCCTGCACATGATGCAGTGCCGGAAACAAATACGTGAATGCGGTACACCCACAGTGCACCACATAGCGTAATAACAAATGGCACAGAAGTAAATGCCGAAAATGAATGAGAGAGACAACGAAAAAGAATGAAAAGCCAACAATACAACAAACAACAAAACATAAAAACAGTAGGACACAAACAAAAGTGTGCCGACACCTGTGAAAAAGAAATACAGTCCAAGACTGAAAAAGCAAAGAATTTAAAGAACAAACAAAATCGTGGGAGCGAAATCAGATTGGTTGAAAACGGCGCTGAACACATTACTGAAGAGGATAAATATGCGCGTGATTTCTTAGGCTGCCGGGGGCAAAAGCTACCCCTATGCCACTGACCGTGCATCGCACTACGACTCTCAGAGTGGTAGAAAAGTGGTTGTAACAGTACGTAGCTACGCCTGGCATGAATGTACAATCACTTGCGAGGTACACATTGTCCTTGATGGGCGTATACATACACGTGTATGTATAAAGAGCCACACCGAGACAAATGAATAAATGACATAGCGCCCTTATCCCAAACGGCACATAAAAACAAAACGGGCACGAGGTAATTTAAAATACCCATCGCGACTCCAAATGTATACTTGAACTATCTCTGCTCAGACGACGGAAGAGATAGGACTGGCATTCAACGTAAAGCCACAACTACACACAGCCAGCATCTGGACTACAGACCACGTGACCCGGGCTCTCGCGTGCAGAGCGGCCAAGATCGTCTCTTCATTTCGGTACCACGACGTGCAAGAGTGCACACACGACCTTCCTCGTCACAGCACTGGCACTGACCAGCTTTGCGTGGCTAGAGCAAAAACTACCACAACTAAAAAACGCAATGAACCTTACGAGTTCATCTCAGAACCAACGAACTTATAAAGTTCCGTAATCTACAGAATTCCGAGGAGTGAAAACGGGGCATACACAACCTACCCCCTTACCCGGTTGACTTTATGGGCACCCAAAACCGGGGACTGCAAACGCAATGAACCTACGAGTTCACCCTTAAAAACACGCACACGGATTAAATTCAACAAATCCACAGAAAACCTGTGACACCTACTCATAGGGTCAAAAAGGACACACATCAAATTGCCACCCACTTTGAAGTGCTCAAAAGAGTATCTAAACGACACCCCGAAAACAGGAGGAGAAGAGTGGAGAAAATAAAAGGGAAAAAAAAAAAAAAAAAAAAAAATTGCGCAATAATGGAAAAGTGTCCGAAACAAAAGTTGAACCTCACAAACACTGGGATAAAACTCTATGCGAGCATCCTTCCGAAAGTGAGCCGACGACCTACTAACACAAGTCAGTAGGCAAGGCCTAGAGCTATCAATCCTAATCCCCAGCCAATACGGGGGATAGGATCTAACGGAAATGGAGATGACGTGCAGCAGAACGCTACGCTAAATTTTCATATCCACGGCTTGGTCCGCTGACGACAAGGAGTACCGGCAATTCAAAGCAAAACTTCCTCGAAACACACATGAACTAGACAAAAAAATTCAGTCTGACTTGCGTCGCTCAAGGATGTACGGCCGGCCGTTAAAATAAAAAAAAAAAACAAACAGGCCATTTCATCGGATAACGGTGTGCGATGTGATACACCTCTTTACAAACGGAAAAGAATGAAAAGCCAACAACACGGCAAACAACAAAACAGAAAAACAGCGGTGACACAAACAAAAGCGTGCCGACACATGTGAAAAAGAAACACAGTCCGAGACTGAAAAAGCAAAGAATCTAAAGAACAAACAAAATCGTGGGAGCGAAATCAGATTTGTTGAAAACGCCGCTGAACACATTACTGTACAGAGGATATATATGCGCGTTATTACTTAGGCCACGGGCAAAGCTACCCATATGCCACTGACCGTGCATCGCACTACGACTCTCAGAGTGGTAGAAAGGTGGTTGTAACAGTACGTAGCTACGGAAGTCCGCCTGAACCGGCTTGAACGTACAATCACTTTGCGAGGTACACATTGTCTTTGGTGGGCGCACACATACACGTGAATGTATGAAGAGCCACACTAACAATAGACAAATGAATAAATGACAGAGCGCCCATATCCCAAACACGTAAAAACAAAACAATGTTCGAAGAAGGATCACTTCGGATCAAAAAGGGCACGAGATAATTTAAACTCGTAAACCGAGAGCCCGACTTGCAATAAAGAGAACACTCAGCACTGAATGCGAAAAATCTAAATGACACAACTTATAGAAACAGAGAGCTAAATTTTACGTGAAAAAACACTGAAAACTACACGGCGACGGGATGCGCTATATTACTAACAGGCAGGGTACCTCCATGCCACTATCCATGCATCGCGCTACTACTTCCAAAAGTAGTAAAAGGGTGTTGGGAATGGTCCTTGATTACGTAACCGCCGGTTCTGGCGGTGACTGGACTAATACCCCACGGCCACCTGCGAGACATGTGGCATTCTGGAGTTGGCACATGCATAAATGTATGGAAAGCCCTGTGAACAGAAGACCAAACAATCAAGATATAGCCCTACATCCCGAACACTTAAACAAAACAGTGTCGACTCAATAACTGACCCATCGCGGTCAAAAGCCCGAGAGATAAAACAACCCAGCGGAAACTTCATCTAACGGATGAATTTATGTCTGTTTCCACAGACGACGAAAGGATCAAGGCCTCCTGTTGCACATACTGCACAGCCAGCCTCTCCTCGTTACAGCCTGACGCCGGACCTCAGACCACCATAGGCTCTGGCCTGCGGACAAGGCGTCCTTTTGCCGCCACGACGTGCCAGAGTGCACAACTGAAACATATCAGTACCTACACGACCTGTCGGCCCACCCACCTCAAAGGACTAACAAAAAGGGAACACTCCGCATCGCAAGAGTCTGCTATAACGCAGTTGAAAGGATATGTAAAAACGAAAGTTGAACCTCACAAACACTAGGATACCACTCTATGCGAGCATCCTTTCGAAAGTGAGCCAACGACCTACTAACTCAAGTCAGTAGGAAAGCCCTAGAGCTATCAATCCTAATCCCCAGCCAATACGGGGGATAGGTTTAAACGGAGATCGAAATACGTGCAGCAGAACGCTACACTAAATTTTAATCTCCACGGTTTGGTCCGCTGACGATGAGGAGTACCGGCAATTTAAAGCAAAACTTCCTCGAAACACACATGAACTAGACATAAAAATTCAGACTGACTTGTGTCGCTCGAGTGTGTACGGCCGGCCGATAAAAAACAGGCCATTTCATCGGATAGTGTGCGATGTGATACACTTTTTTACAAACGGTCACGCCTGACCCGCGCCCATGTAAACAGTTCCAGCCTTATCTTCCTAGGATCAGCTTGGCAGGTCCGGCATCGTACGTCATCAATCCATGCCAGCTAGAACCCCACACTTGACTTACGCCCCCATCCCCACCTCGCCCCCCTGTTCCTGGCACCTCTACCCCACCCACCCTCGTCACGCCCGCCCTCTCCTGCTTACCCACCCTCCATTCCCTCCCCCTCCACACCCCCTCCCCGTGTTTCTGGCCCCTCTTCTCCACCCTACCCACCCTCTGCACGCCCTCCCTCTCCTCGGCTTACTCACATTCCATTACCTCACCCACCCACCCTCCCACTCACACCCATCACTACCCCTGCTCCATTTTCCTGGCGCCTCCTCCCCCCTACCCACGCTCTGCCTCTTGCCTCTGCACGCCCTTCCTCTCCTGCGTAGCCACCCTCCACTGCCCCCCCCCCCACCCCCAACTATAAACCACATTTCGTCAGTGACACCTGCCTAACCATCCTCGTCTCCCGCCCCACTCTAAATCACATGTCTGTTCCTATCTGAAACCATGACAACTATAGCCATTGTACACCAACCCCCTTCCACTCCCACCATCCCCCGTGACCCAGTACTGAGAGACACCTTAGACAAACTCCAAACAAGATTTGAATGTAAAGGTGCTAATGCCCTCAGCATTCTCAAGATGTGGAGGAATGCCGTGTATGTGAGATACATGCAGCTTCTGCCCAAACACACTGCAGGAGTCCACAATGTGTTATGGGAAGATTTCAACTATGACAATGAAGCTGTCACCCTTGATGGCTACCTCTCTCCCCACACCCCGGTCCCTGATCACCTGGCCAAGACAATAGTTAAGATATATGAAGGGCCGGTACACACAGACGAGAACAAACTTATCGTCATCACCGTGTACTTTAGAAAGAGGCGGACAACCGGTGGCACCTGCATGATTCAGGGGAAGAGAAAGGGTCTGTGGGTGAGATCGGAGTACCGGGCCCTTTGTGATTATGTACAACAGCTCCTGGCCGGTACAGCGGACCCTACAGACAATGTCCCCGTCACCAGCAACCATCTTGCATCTGACCCTGACGTTACAGAAAGTATCGTCACCTCACCCGCCACCCCTTCCAACTCCTCACGGGGCCTGCTGTTGGCTGTCTCCCTAGCAGACACCCCCATCACGCCTACCCTCTCCACTCCCTCGGACAACAAAGAAGTCTCTCTTCTTGTGCAGCCGGCAGAGTCGTCAATCACAGGGGATTATCAACCGACGCCCCTTCTATCCGACCACTCATCCCCGACTAATCCCATCACCACATCTACTGGCCAGCCACTTCAGAACGCCCGCACTGATTTTTCACTTGTTGCGGCAACAGTTGATGGTGTAATGTCCACTGCCACGCCCCTTCCCCCAACCCGACCAAACACGAACGCCAGTCCCGCGTCTCCGGGGGATTATCAACCGACGCCCCTTCTATCCGACCACTCATCCCCGACTAATCCCATCATCACATCTACTGGCCAGCCACTTCAGAACGCCCGCACTGCTTTTTCACTTGTTGCGGCAACAGTTGATGGTGTAATGTCCACTGCCACGCCCCTTCCCCCAACCCGACCAAACACGAACGCCAGTCCCGCGTCTCCGGGACTGGGATTACGTAATACAGAGGCCGCACCCACCACGGCCCTCGGGACTACCTGTCCTCACGAGGACACCACTGACCCTGATACTCTGCGAGCACAACTCAAAAGTGCTTGTAACCTCATCACGGACCTTCGCGCTGACGTCAGTACACTGTTCAAAGGACTTTCAGCAGCCCTAGCCAGGATTGATCAGCTCGAGAGTCAGCTCCGTGACGAGGCGGTCAAGAGAGCCAGAGATCTACAGGTTACGGAGAAAAGTGTGGGCGAAGTGTTGTCCGGCCTGGACGACAGGATAACTGGTGTGGAGACAGCTCAACACGCCACAGACGGCACTGTCAACCAGCTATCCTCCGCCAAACAGAGCCACAAGCAGCGCCTGAGGGAAATTCAAAAACAGTTGAAAAAGAAATCAGCCACTGTGTCCAACAACTCAGACGTTGCCATGAGTGGTAACACTCAAACTGACCTGTCTGCCAATGTTGATATCTGTGCGTCTCCGCGCCAGGTAACGGGCAGCGCAATCGCTGCTCCCTGTCACCCCTCCCCTCCACCCGTTCTGCAAGAACTGGCCACGGTACAGGCTGTGAGTGCAGCCGAGAAGAGCCCAGAGCGACTCATACCAGTACGGATTACCGGCGGCCTGCCTGAGGTCAACAACGGGTATGACCACGCCAGCAGCCAGCAGCAGCGTAATAACAAAATGTCTCCAGATGAGCAAATACTGCGACATTCAGTGCAGAGTGACACCACCACGCTGGTCATTGGAGACTCTGTTGTTCGCAACATCAAGGCAGAGAAGATGCCCACCTACCCTATAGAAAAAGTAGACGTATTATCTGTCTCTGGCCTGCGGACTGTCCACCTGTTGAACTGGCTCCAGCGACAACACGCGTCCCACACAGCGGTGGCACTGGTGACCTTCCACGTGGGGATCAACGATTGCAAACAGAAGGAAGTGACCAGCGCTGTGTGGGAACAGCTCGTCCGGGAATGCAGGCGGGTATTTCCCGGCGCTCGTCTGCAGGCATCCTCCATCCTGCCGACCGACAGTAGACACCAGCTGTATAGGGCCATCACCGCCTCCAACAGTAACCTGTTCCATGTGTGCAGAAAGCTGGGTGTCACACTGATAGACAACACTCAGGTCTTTACTGCTGTTGATGGGTTGCCGCGTAGAAAATTCTACAGGCGCGGTGACCCCATCCATCCTAGTCGCCAGGGCACCATCAGTCTGGCCCTCAACATAAAGAGAGGAGGGCCAGCTACTGACGTCACCACTCCCAACAACCAGCCTGCAGGTGGTGACCGTCACCGCCGTCAGCGACGTGAAGGACACGCTGGCACCACCAACACTTACGCTAATGTCGCAGCCGGCAGACAGTCAGTGTCCGCTGCAGCACCCAACCTGGAATCGCTCTGTGGTGCATCCAGCTTCGGTGCTGCACCGGAGAGTCAAGGTGGACTGTCAGTGTCCTCTGCTGTAGCACCAAGTCTGGAATCACAGTACAGCGAATCCAGATTTGGTGGTACAGCAGAGAGTCAATGTAGCTATCAGCAACAAATGCCGGGCCAGTATCCTATGTGGCAGCAACCGCCACTACCACCATACAGTGCCGCATTTCCACAGTATCGCGAGGCCGGACCATGGGGACACTTCAGCATGACGCAGCCAACGTATCCTTTCAGCGTCCCCCCGCTCACATACACGCCATACGCACAGCAGGAACCGTGGGCACAGTACAGCCACCCCGTGCGTGTGTATTAGACTCATTTCCAGAACATTCAGTTACTCTTCCTTACATAACTTTGTGCTTTACTTTCCAGGCTAACACTGAAGAATATCGAATTGATTTTCTTGCGTCTCATTGCTCATAATTATTGTGTTTGCGCAGAGACGTATTCATTTGTTTTTAACTTCAACCACTGCACGTGGTCCAATATTAACATTGTCATCCTTTTGACTTCTGCCGACAGTATTCGTGAATACCGATCTTCTCACTCTGTGCGATTTGTGACGCTTATAGCACTAGTACTTGTGCACCGTGACACTTTCTCTACTAGTGCTCTACGTATATTCACACTACGACCATATCTGTGTCCTTTCGCAGCGCTGACTTTATTTCCCCTATCGCGCAGCGGGGTCGTTTAGCTTTGACTGTTGAAGTTTGCTAAAGGGATTAGTCCCTGTTAGTGACCGTTAGTGACCGGTAGTGTGGTCTATATCAGTGAATGCGTAGAAGAAACTCTTTTTTTTTTTTTTTTCACTTGCCTCCCACATTCTGTGTGTTAGAGCGGACTGATATTCTTTTGCTTTGTTTTATTATTTCAGCTCTTATTTGCCTTTGTATCATTTATAAGCTTTTTTATTTGTACTCTTTGGTATTGACATACATTAGCAATCATGGTGTATGATCGCCAGTTACATATTGGCCATTTAAATGTTTATCATTTAACTAACAAAGTTCCCGATCTGTGTGTGCTCTTGAGTCAATCCAATCCATTTCACTTGTTTGGTGTAACGGAATCGCGTCTCAATCGTAACATCAGCGATGAGGCCGTTTCTATCCAGGACTTCACTGTACTGCGCCGCGATGCTGAATACCCGGGACATACGGGTATTGCAGTATACATTCATAATTCAATTAGCGGTATTACTCGCAGGCGTGGGGACCTGGAGTCAAAAACCGTAGAATGCATTTGGGTTGAGTTAAGGGCAAACAAATCCAGCCCCGTGCTGGTCGGGTACATTTACAGGAACCCAGCATCAACATTTCAATGGTTCGACGACTTTATCGCCATGATGGATAAGGTCAGACAGTCCAGCTCTGAAATTTTGATCCTAGGCGATTTCAATATTAACATGTTTTTGAATAACCCTGCTTGGGAGTGCACCATGTCTATGTTTGGTTTAAAGCAGCTAGTTAAAACAGCAACTCGTGTTAGTCCAACTTCCTCCACCCTTATAGACCACATATATACAACTACTCAATCAAGGGTGATGGCAGTAGACGTGCTTCAGGTAGGGATTAGCGATCACTACCCGGTGTGCTGTTGTTTGGCATTAAAAGCGGATAATTCATTCCGAAAACATCAGCACACGACTATTAGATACAGATCACTTAAACACTTCAACAAGGAAACATTTCTTTGTGATTTAAGTAGCACACACTTTGATACAGTGTACTACCATAATGACCCCAACGATGCTTTGTCTGAGTGGTACGGATTGTTCCTTGGTGTTCTCGATAAACACGCTCCATTCAGAGAGAAACGGGTGAAGAACCCCCAGCTTCCCGCCTGGTTAAGTAAGGAAATCAAGGATGCCATGCAGCTCCGAGATGACTATAAAAGAAAGAAGGATTTTATTGCTTATCGAAGGCAAAGAAACCATGTTAAACATTTAGTGAGGAAAGCTCAAAGGTCACTTTTTCACCGTCTTATGAACGGAAAGAAAGATGTCGTATCTGTGTGGCGAGCGATCAATGCTTTTACGAGGTCCAAAAATACCGCACAATGTACACAGTTATCAGCTGATATCTTGAATCAGCATTTCCTCTCGGCTGCCAGTACGTTGCTAAAAAATACATATTCTGGTCAGTCTTCAGCTGTGTCCGAAAAGCTAAAGACGTTTTGTGCAGAACGGCTGGACCCTGACACGTCATTCAGCATTCCGCTG
>BTPG01000008.1:72996997-73021997 GCA_036245525.1 Semisulcospira habei
GTTACAGTTCCCCAGGTCTCCTTTCTTCGGAAGTTTGACGATGGTGCCGGTCTTCCAATCGCTCGGCGCTTCCTCAGTGTCCCAGATCTTTTGAAAAATCTGACAAAGAAGCTGCGGCGTTACCGTATCTTCTACTTTCAGCATCTCGGGGCACACTCCGTCATCGCCAGGTGCCTTCCCGTTCTTCAGCTTTTGAATGGCCTGCTTGACTTCCGCAATAGTAATGTTGCCGAGGTTAATGTCCAGGTCCTCCTCCGCTTCAGGAATGTCAGTGAGGGTTGGTGGGTCTGAGCGGTTCAGGATGGACTCGAAGTGTTGCTTCCATCTCTTCAGCTTCTCTTCCTCTACTGTGACATGAGTTCCATCTTCAGCTCTCACTGGAAGGTCGTGGTGTTGCCCGTAATCGCCCTTCAGCTTCTTGGTGTTCTGGTACACTGTCTTCATGTCTCTCTGTTTTGCAGCTGCCTCCGCTTCTTCTGCCAGCCTTTCTGTGTACATTCTCTTGTCTCTTCTCGCTGATGTCTTCACCGCTTGATCTTTCTCTCTGTATTCTCTTGATATTCTTTCCTTCAGTCTTGGTGATTTGGTATCCAAAAGTTTCTTCTTGATCTGTCTTCTCTCTTCTATGCGAGCCCACGTGTCTTCTGAGATCCACTCTGTCTTCCTGCTCTTTCTGTATCCTAAAACTTCCCCTCCTGTTTCCTTCATGGCTCTGTTGAAATCTTCAATAGTCAGCGCTGTCTCATCTTCCAAAACACTAAATCTATTCCTGAGGGCCAACCTAAACTCTTCTTTCACTTTTGGGTCTTTCAACTTGGCCACGTCGTAGCGCTGATTTCTGGTGTCTCCTATCTTTACTTTCCTAAGCTTCAATGTCACCTTCCCCACCAGAAGACTATGGTCGCTGCCAATGTCAGCATGTCGCATCACTCGCACATCCTGCAGAGAGTGCCTCCAGCGACCATTAATGATGATGTGGTCGATCTGGTTCTGGGTCTTGCCGTCTGGTGATTTCCATGTGAGTTTGTGGATCTCCCTATGCGCAAACAGGGTCCCTCCTATGACTAAGTCATTCTCCTCGCAGAAATTGACCAGCCTCTCCCCGTTGTCGTTGATCACACCCGCTCCATGTCGTCCCATGGTCCTCTTTCTGTCTTCATTGTCGCAGCCGACCTTAGCGTTGAAGTCACCGATCAGCATCAGCACGTCATGTCGAGGGATGTCTTCCAAAACAGCTTGGAGGGCGTCGTAGAATGCATCCTTATCCTCTTCTTCCGCGTCGTCTATCGGTGCGTAGCCCACAACAATAGACAGCTTTGCGTATTTGGAATTCATCCTGACGTACAGCAGGCGCTCGTTCACAGGTTTCCACTGTAGAACGGTGTTGGCCTTGCTCTTATTGATGATGACAGCAACTCCTTCTCGGTGTTCGTTGTCTGTTCTTCCAGACCAGATGATGACTTCTCCGGAGCTCAACCTCTGTCTGCCAGCACCAGTCCATCTTGCTTCTGTTACTCCCATGAGGGTTAGTTTGTGGCGGTTCAGTTCACTTACTGCTTGCGCCAGCTTTCCAGTCTGGTAGAGCGTTCGCACGTTCCAGCATCCAATTCTGATCCATCGTTTTGGCGTCAGGAGTTCCGCTATCGGGGTGGAGACGTCCTTGCGGCTTTGGTCCCCATCCGTCATAAGTCCAGTTTCCTGGTCTGCTTCGCTCCCAGCGCCGGTTGTCGCATTTTCCCTTGTTGTCGTTTCCGTAGCAAGTTTCTTTTTACAGGGTGGAGTCGCTAGCCCCACGCCTAACCCTCCTCCTTTATCCTGACTTGGGACAGGCAGTTAAGCCCCCAAAGGGGCCTCCCTGTCGTTAACTCTTAGTTATCTAAATTGTTTTTCTTCTTTTGTACAAAGATCAGTCGTACAGACTTATAAGAGAAAGGATAACTATTGACTATTGACTTTATTAAAAGGTCTTTTGTCGTCGTGTGTACACTAGTGTCTATATACAACGAACAATATGGCGAGTGGATCCACTGGCTCAGCCACTCAAGGACTGAAAGTCGGACATTTAAATGTGTATCATTTATATCCGAAAATACATGATGTCTCCCTGTTTCTGAACCAGCCGTCACATTTCCATCTCTTTGGTCTCACTGAATCTCGTCTGGACTCTCGAATCACTGACGCATGTGTCAGTATTCCGAATTTTTCTCTTATTCGACGTGATGCGACTTCT
The DNA here is from genome assembly GCA_036245525.1 of Semisulcospira habei. Taxonomy (NCBI): domain Eukaryota; kingdom Metazoa; phylum Mollusca; class Gastropoda; family Semisulcospiridae; genus Semisulcospira; species Semisulcospira habei. The sequence goes on from BTPG01000008.1 coordinate 72,999,228, forward strand.
CCTGGTCATACTGGGCTAGCTGTTTGTGTGCACAGCACTGTTCAGCACAGGGTACGCAGACGTCTTGATCTTGAGACAAAGGAGGTGGAATGCGTGTGGTTGGAAGTCAAGCTTCCTAACACTTCGCCACTGCTAGTTGGCTTTGTGTATAGGAACCCAGCATCCACTGCCGAGTGGTATGACGACTTTGTACAGGTGATTGATAAAGTGAATGACACAGGCAAGGATATACTCATTCTCGAACGTTTTCTTCCATACATTGTGGAAAGCTTAACCTATATCTACAACCTATGTATTCAAAATAATATTTTTTCCGGCGGCTTTCAAAAAAATATAAAGTGGTACCTATACCTAAAACAAAAGACACATCTGATCCAAATAATTTTCGGCCTATATCCATATTATCTATTCTATCGAAGCCTATTGAGAAGCATGTACACAAACATCTTCTCGAATTCTTGGAAGAAAAGTCTCTCCTGAATAAATATCAATCTGGTTTTCGCCCTAAACATTCGTGTCACACTGCCTTGGTTCATATGATTGACACTTGGCTGCTCAACATCAACAGAAACAAAATGTCGGGTGCTGTCTTTCTAGACCTAAAAAAAGCGTTCGACCTTATAAACCACGAAATTTTATTAGAGAAACTAGACTGCTACTTTAACAATAACAGCCCAGGGATACTCTCATTCTTTCGTTCATATATCGTAGGGAGAATTCAAACCGTGTACATCAATGCTACCTTCTCTTCTGAAAAGCGTGTTGAGTATGGCGTGCCCCAGGGATCCATACTAGGACCGTTACTTTTCTGTTTGTTTATAAATGATCTTCCACTTCATATATCCAATCCAAATATCGAATGTGACATGTTTGCCGATGATTCAACTCTTCATGCTGGCGGGAAAACTGTACCTGAAATATCCAGCAATCTTCAGCTTAGTCTTCAGGAGGTCTCACTGTGGTGCAAAAATAATCAAATGCTTGTAAATCCATCCAAAACGAAAAGCATGCTAATCACAACACGCCAAAAGCATCAGCTTCGCCCCCATTCACTTAACCTCTCTTTTGATTCAGTTCCCATTGAGCAAGTCAAGGAATATCGCCTCCTCGGGGTAATTGTTGATGACCAACTGTGCTGGTTGCCCCATCTAACACAACTAGGGAAAACATTATCAAAGAAGCTATTTTTACTGTCAAGATTAAAATCTATTATTGATACTAAGACACGAAAGCTATTTTTCAACTCCTACATTAAACCTCACATTGACTACGCATCTACTATTTGGGATGGCTGTAGTAAGGCTAACCTTAAGCGGATTAATTCTCTATACAATCGCGCAGTTAAACTGATCCTCCCAATCCCCTCTCTAACTTTGGAGGAAAAGCTTCAGGCAACAGGGCTCCTTCCTTTACGTCAACACCTTACGTTTAATAAGTGCGTACTTATGCACAAAGCACTGAACGGGAAAGCCCCCCTCTACCTGGCTAAGCTTTTCACTGAGAGCGTCAGGGTTTACAACACTTTGAGGAACAGTCTCGTCATTGAACGGCCCCGAATTGACTTGTTTAAATCCAGCCTTTCTTACGCGGGTGCCTATTTATGGAACTCACTTCCTCCACATATACAGCAAACGAGACATCTTCCATTGTTTAGGACGAAAGCTTTTAAATTCATCTCTGAGCAAACTTGAAAGAAACATAGATAATATGTCCAAAAAATTCATGTCAATGATTTCCTGTGGTCCTCCGTTTTGCACTTGTTAGCTTTTACATAATATCTCTCTTTATCGTGGTGTTTTGCCTGCTCACTAAATTCCTACACATGAGTAGCTGTATCTTAAGTGTGCAGTCGCTTTCTATAAACACACTTTACATCGCACCCCCCCCCCACCCCCACCCCCCCACCCCCCAAGACCCTGTCATTTTGCTGTGTATGTGTGTAATCTTCAGCGAGTTTGGAACTTGTATCGGAATGTAACACAAGTGACCTGTGGGTGTAGCCGCTTGTTTTGTGCTGTTAACATATTGTTTTAATGTTGCTTTTAATGTTGTAGTTTAGCAAGGACAAACATGAAAAGAGGCCTGTGCGCCTATTGTTTCCATCCTTGAGAAATAAAGTACCATTCATTCATTCATTCATTCTCTCTCTCTCTCTCTCTCTCTCTCTCTCTCTCTCTCTCTCTCTCTCTCTCTCTCTCTCTCTCTCTCTCTCTCTCTCTCTCTCTCTCTCTCTCTCTCTGTAACTAGTTGTGCGTGTGTGTGTCACACACACACACATACACACACACACACACACACACACACACACACAGAGAGAGAGAGAGAGAGAGAGAGAGAGAGAGAGAGAGAGAGAGAGAGAGAGAGAGCTGTACTGTAAGCTTTGGCGCCTGCTCTCAAAGATTAAAAAGACAGAAAGTATGAAAGTGATTGACAAGTTACATCATTTACGTCACCAATTACGTAAAAAACCAAAGTTTTCTGATGACTACCCGCGTCACTGATTTGAGTTCAGATTATGTTTTACATGAGTAGACTTATGTGTTTGTTGTGATTTTGTACAGATGGTTGGGTGGATTGTGCAACTCTTTGCCGACTTCAACTCCTAAAGAACAACGGAGAAAATGCAGAACTGAGGAACTAAAGCAGGACTTTCCAAGGTAGCCTACATCTACAAATTGTATGTCTCAGTGATTCCCCAATTTCCTCCCGTCTAACATTGCATGACTAGCGTATGCATGACATTGACAGTACCACTATCCACTACAAACCTGGCCCTGACGCCGCATGACATTGACAGTACCACTATCCACTACAAACCTGGCCCTGACGCCGCATGACATTGACAGTACCACTATCACTACAAACATGGCACTGACGCCGCATGACATTGACAATACCACTATCCACTACAAACCTGGCCCTGACGCCGCATGACATTGACAGTACCACTATCCACTACAAACCTGGCCCTGACGCCGCATGACATTGACAGTACCACTATCACTACAAACATGGCACTGACGCCGCATGACATTGACAGTACCACTATCACTACAAACATGGCCCTGACGCCGCATGACATTGACAGTACCACTATCCACTACAAACCTGGCCCTGACGCCGCATGACATTGACAGTACCACTATCCACTACAAACCTGGCCCTGACGCCGCATGACATTGACAGTACCACTATCCACTACAAACATGGCCCTGACGCCGCATGACATTGACAGTACCACTATCACTACAAACATGGCCCTGACGCCGCATGACATTGACAGTACCACTATCCACTACAAACCTGGCCCTGACGCCGCATGACATTGACAGTACCACTATCACTACAAACATGGCCCTGACGCCGCATGACATTGACAGTACCACTATCCACTACAAACCTGGCCCTGACGCCGCATGACATTGACAGTACCACTATCCACTACAAACATGGCCCTGACGCCGCATGACATTGACAGTACCACTATCCACTACAAACCTGGCCCTGACGCCGCATGACATTGACTGTACCACTATCCACTACAAACATGGCCCTGACGCAGCATGACATTGACAGTACCACTATTCACTACAAACCTGGCCCTGACGCCGCATGACATTGACTGTACCACTATCCACTACAAACCTGGCCCTGACGCCGCATGACATTGACAGTACCACTATCCACTACAAACATGGCCGTGACGCATCATGACATTGACAGTACCACTATCCACTACAAACATGGCCGTGACGCATCATGACATTGACAGTACCACTATCCACTACAAACATGGCCGTGACGCATCATGACATTGACAGTACCACTATCCACTACAAACATGGCCGTGACGCATCATGACATTGACAGTACCTCTATCCACTACAAACATGGCCGTGACGCATCATGACATTGACAGTACCACTATCCACTACAAACATGGCCGTGACGCATCATGACATTGACAGTACCACTATCCACTAGAAAACATGGCCGTGACGCATCATGACATTGACAGTGCCACTATCACTACAAACATGGCCGTGACGCAGCATAGCATTGACAGTACCACTATCCACTACAAACATGGCCCTGACACAGCATTTGATCAGCCCGCTGTAGAAGTACAGAATGAGTGGGTAGTTGTGGTGTGTAGGAGGTTGAGGGGGGTGGGGTGGAATGAGTGGGGAGGGTGCGTATGTGTGTGTGTGTGTGTGTGTGTGTGTGTGTGTGTGTGTGTGTGTGTGTGTGTGTGTGTGTGTGTTTTAAATGCAGGGTTGTCTTTTCTGGAGGTAAGGGGGGGGGGGGGGGGAATCGGGGGGGGGGGGGGGGGGGAGGAAGCATGTACAGTAACATGACCGCAGTCTGAAGATTTGTGTGCACGGTATCACATTTTTCTGTTTTCTGACAAACGGGAAAATAACTGTTACAAGCTGCATTAATCTGTAGCCTCTCAGTGGTACATAAACAAACATGACCAAACGTATGTCCATCATTTGTTTAGCCTGTCAGTGGTACATAAACGAACATTACCCAACTTGTTTTCATCATCTGCATTAAAAAGTACAGATATTATTAGGGCTTGACCAGCGGCAGGGCAAACTCACGATGAGGCACCAGCAACACCTCACGCCACTAGGTCAACGTTACGGGGACTACGCAGTGCCGGCTGTACGCCCACACTTCACGCCACCAGAACAACGTTACAAGGGCTACGCAGTGCCGGCTGTACGCCCACACTTCACGCCATCAGAACAACGTTACAAGGACTACGCAGTGCCGGCTGTACGCCCACACTTCACGCCACCAGAACAACGTTACAAGGACTACGCAGTGCCGGCTGTACGCCCACACATCCGGACCTTCTCATGCAGAGGATCAAGCTTCTACTTTCTGGCTCTGTTCGGAACGTTGCTGCTCGCCCAGATTGTGGCCGGTGTCTGCTTCTTCATGCCCCAATGGAAGGTCGGTCTTCACACTCGTCTGGCATTTCACACCTAACAGCCATTGGTCTTTAGCTTAAAAATCACAGATCAGCACACACGTATTGATAATGATGTACCTTACCTAGTATCAGCACACACGTATTGTTTGTATTTCCCACCTGCACATAATGATGTAACTTACCTGGGTAGCATGAACCCTTTGGCTGTCGGTAGCCATCCGAGATACTTGGACTCATTTTTTTCTGTCTGCTACGAATGACTTTGTCACAGACCTGTTATGTTGAAGTCATCTCTATCTCTATCTCTATTAGAAGTATTCAAGTAGAGAGAGAGAGAGAGAGAGAGAGTGTGTGTGTGTGTGTGTGTGTGTGTGTGTGTGTGTGTGTGTGTGTGTGTGTGTGTGTGTGTGTGTGTGTGCGCGCGCGCGCGCGCGTGCGTGCGTGAGTGCGAGTATGAGTCGATAAGAGTGGCATTTTTGAATGGTGACTTTATAGGTTGTTTATAAAGTGCGTTGTATTTTGCGTTTAGTACTTTTTGTAAATTGCGTTTTTGTAATTAGTTATTTTTGTACAATTAGTTTTTGTTAAGCGCCTAGAGCTCTAGTCTGAGGTTAGGCGCTATACAAGTACCCGTTATTATTATTATTATTATTATTATTATTATTATTATTATTATTATTATATTATCATTATTATCTATTATTATTGCTATTATTATATTATTATTATTATTATTATTATTATTATTATTATTATTATAGTATTATTATTATTATTATTATTATTATTATCATAGTATTATTATTATTATTATTACTATTGTCGCGGTGATTCCTGGAGGATCATCGCGACAAGAACCTCTACTGACAGCCAAAGGGTTAAGCGACAGTGTACTATTTATTGTACTATTTAGTGTACTATTTAGTGTACTATTTAGTGTACTATTTAGTGATCTATTCGTCCGTCTTGTTAAGCTGATATTGTTTCATGATGTAGTAATGGATTTTCAACAGGAAGAAACGTCTAGTCTGACGTTTTGTGTCAGTTTTATTCGTTTCCTGCCGATATTTGTTTTACTGAGTAGCCTCAACGAAGCATACCTCGGTTTTATTTCCAATCACAGCGTTAACTGATGTGTGTGTGTGTGTGCGTGTGTGTGCGTGTGCTTGTACGTGTGCGTGTAGGTGTTACAGATCGGCCGGTACACACTGCAGCTTGGTGTGTGGAGCTACTGCCTGTCCATCCAGTCCTATCAGGAGTGCGGCTCGTTCCAATACGCCTCCCAACCAGCACGTAAGACATCAAACTTGCGCCCAATTCCTCATTTGTTACCTGGCAACACTTGAACAAGAGGCCTTAGACATCAGCCACTTTTTTTCATTTGTTACCTGACAACACTTTAGCAATAGGCCTTAGACATTAGCCACTTTTCTCATTTCAGTTGTTACCTGGCAACACTTTAGCAAAAGGCCTTAGACATTAGCCAATTTGCTCAATTGCCTCCCTTGCTCAATGGCAACACAAGAGGCCTCGTGACGTAAGACATCAAACTTGGAACATGAGCCTAATTTCCTCGCTTGCAATTTAGCAACACTTTAAGGGGCTTATATCGGGGTTTGATGCGCATATCTTGTTGAGTATGTCAATAACATATATTTGCGGCGGAGAAAGAAAAAAAACTTGAGAAACCATTTACGACGCTCAATAGCTAGATGACGTCATATTCTCATACTTTCTTTGGCCTCGCATTCTTGTACAATGTGGTTTTTGTGCCTACAAAGTTCTACATGCACATTTGTTGCGAGTGCATATCAGAGATGGGGTATGGCTTCCCCTGAAAAAAATGTTAAGTGAAAAACGGCGCAAAGTCTGGATTTTACCCGGGGAAAGATAGGCTGAGCACAAGCAAAGCTTGCGATATCAGCTGAGACACACTTTCCTAAAATAAACAAGGCCCGAGCAACAGTACGGCTATGCTGGTTGTGGGTAAGTTTTTTGTTGGTAACATCAGACCTTTTGCACTTGCCCTCACAATTCAACTGACCAAAACTAACCAACGGAGAAAGAAACACGCTTAGAAAAGACAGTTACAACACAATTGTGTTGAAACTGTCTTTTCTGAGCGTGTTTCTTTCTCCGTTGGCTTATTCTTTGCATTTTACACGCCTGGCGTCTGGGTCTGGATTGACCAAACCTAACGTCTTTTACAAAAACACCTTTTGAGATAATATGAAGTGCCGTGAATGTTTCTTTTATTGTCTTACTCCCTGTTTCACGCATTTTGAATGTGTTCTGTGATATGGCTGTTTTGGGGGTGGGTCGGAGAGACAGGTGGCTAAACAACTGGCATGGTCTCCACAAATATACATGGGACGATGTGCTGATCGGGTTTTTAGTAGCCTCTAGAGGCAACAAAGGACTGAATTTGAAGCCGTTTTCATCATCTGTGTATTGTAATCCATTCGCTTAACAAGAGGCATCGTGACGTAAGACATCAAGAGGCATCATGACGTAAGACATCAAGAGGCATCATGACGTAAGACATCAAGAGGCATCATGACGTAAGACATCAAACTTAGAAAGTGAGCCCGGTTTCCTCACTTCCTGCCGCCGTGAGATGACCTTAGTCGCCTGCTCGGCGTTAAACCCCAATGACTTAACTCCTCACGCGCTACGTGGCAACAATTTAACAAGAGGCCTTAGACATCATGCAGCCAATGAGCTTAGTATGCCCACGCGCTACCTACAGTGGCAACACTTCAGGAAGCGGCATCATGGCCAAATTATAAGCGATGAACTACAGTGTGAACTGAGTGATCATGATCATCACCGTCCGGCTGTATTTAAGTAAACGGTATTACGTAATGTTTTGCAGGCGAGTTCAGAGTGTCAGTCACATTAAAACAGCTGGACCTATTCCTGTCATTTCACGCGATTTGTGATGGTGATAATCATGATGACGCCATTGTTACGTCAATGACGACTAATTGACGACTAATTGACGATAACGATGACAACAGATTAAAACTGTTCTGACATTACCTAGCCATCTGTAGTTACATTACCAAGCCTGTTGTAGGGCGAAATTTCGACAAGCGGGGAAAAAACAACAACAAACAAATGATGCTTAAATTAACTTAAATTTGAAATCTGTTGAATAACATATCAACTTCACTTTATGAAGATAAAATGATACTTCAGACTCACACTAAACATAACTCACACTAAACATAAAATGATACTTCAAACTCACACTAAACATAAAATGACACTTCAGACTCACACTAAACATAAAATGACACTTCAGACTCACAATAAACACAAAATAATAGTTCAGACTCACACTAACCGCAAAATGGTGGTTCAGACTCACACAATACGCAAAACGTAGTTTAGACTCACACTAAATGCAAAATGATGGCTCAGACTCGCAATAAACGCTCAACGATAGTTCAAAATCATAAGAAAACAGTTAAGTAAACTCTAAAAAGTATAGTATGCGGTTCTGGAAAAACAAGATGAAGATTTCATCCTCAAGTCTACCGTACTGTTTTGAGCTCACGTGGGTTTTTCCTTTAGAAACATTCTGAGGTGTTCCTGTTTTCATATCTCTCCACCGTAACCTCACCACCACCCCCCCCCCCCCCCCCCCCCCACCCTTCTCCGCCTGATCCGTAGGGCAATGGCACACACAAAAACAGACGGCAGACAAACGGCGCTTCCTACCAGTTATACTTTCTGTAGCCTGGCGTAGCCACAGCCATTTTGAAAAAAACAAGGTGGAATGGCCCATGCCCACAAAGCCTCTTCTGTATGAGCTTGTATGCGTTTTCCACCTTTTCCACAATACGTTCGCAAAACAGCATAACACTGAGAAATAGAGAGAATGTCTTCCTAAATCACAAACAGCATAACAAAAATAGAGAGACTGTCTTCCAATGAGATCATTGCGTCAGTTCACACACATGTAAAACACTGACGTGCTGATGCTTTGCGTCAATTAGAAACATTGTATAAAACACTGACGCGTTTGCTGCTTTTACGTCACCCGTCACTGTTTGGTTCTTCTGGTGAAATCGAGGAGTCTTACTTTTGATATTTTATCCTCATTTAATTTTTATTTTCGAAAAAAAGAAAATGAACAGGTACAATGCTGGCTAACGAACTCATCCAATGTCTTTATACAAACTAGCTTTATCCAAAATTTCAAGTGCATATCATCACAATTATTACGGACTCCAATGTGGGTCAACCGACTTTCTGTAAACGGTCATTTAACTCTTAATGAGACATTCAATTTCAATTTGCTTTGATGGGCACCTAGACACCCCCTGCATAAATCATTTCCTCTATTTTCAAGCTTGTAAGAGATATAAAGATGGAGAATACAACAGATTTTTTGACGACGTCAATTTTTCATTGTTTTTGATCACAAATCGCTCATCTAATGACACACCCCGTTTTTTTAGGTTTCTCCTTATTTTTTTCAGTAAAATAAAGGTTTCCAAAATCAATGTCATTTAAAATTAATATTTTTTATTATAAAATGAATCAAGACGAATTACTTCTTCTAAATGATATCAACGCTGTAGAAAACAAAGATTTAGACTCTAAGAAACAGCGTCTTTTGTCTGTGATTGTCTCAGGCAAGTCAAAGGCTTATCTCGGAAAACAATACATGACAGAGGATATTGAATCTCTCACCGCTGACGAACTATTAAAACTTCATTCAAAATATGAAAACCACATTGCCTCACTAATGACTCGTGATTTGAGTCGATCTCTTGTATGCCTATACACAAAAGCAGTGAGTCACTTTCTACCTGTGGATAGTGACAGTCTTTCACACGACCTTGAAAGCAATCCTATTGTTTCAAGTTCAATTGGCAAATTAGCATGTGTCATGTTTTACAAGTTCGGAAATTACCTTGCTCCTGTCGTAGCCCTTCTTGTTACCGGGAGTCATATTGATTTTTCAAAAATAAATTTTCTAGAGAAAGAAAAAGAAGGATCAAATGGACGAGAACAAGATGACTACACAACAGAACCCGGACCCTGTTTTGACACAGGTTCAAACTGTGATGAAGGCTAAAAGTCCAGGCAGGGTTGAGGCTGGAAAAAGATTAGCTGAATATAACAGACAAAAAAAATTACAGCTTCAAGCACAAACAGAAAAGGCTCATGTGACTGACCAGGCGTTAGGACCGTTAGGACCGTCAAGACCGTCAGAACTGACAGGACTTTCAACACCCCTGTCACACCCACATCAAAGTGAAAGACCTTCAACCCAGTCCAATTCTGAAACAGCAAAATATGTAGTTGCCGGATTTGTTGTCGGATTTGGTTACGTAGGGTATCAATTATACAAAAAATACAAACCACAGACTCGTACAGTGACCAAAAAATCAGACACTCCAAAAACAAAACCAGAAGTCGCCACATTACCAGTAACATCCAAAGCCGTTGACCCATTTTATATGCAGTAAATAAAAATATTATTTTAATTTTTCTTGCCTTAGAAAATGAATGACTCAAAGAACATGATGAACCTTGTGTATCACTCTGCCATAATCAGTGGATTAGCAGTAGCTTATTCTATGCTGGGGAAAAGTCTACTCAAAATGAAATCAGCAGACCTGAGTAGACTTGATTTCGAAGACAGTGCTAAGCTAATTGTAGTTGTAACAGCGTCGATTGCGACAAAAGATTTTCTTGTCAAGCAAGGAATTATTCCTGAAAATATTTCTATGTAAATAAAAATATGGCAACAATAGCTGTTATGATTGGAGGTGCTATGGTTAATGCTCTGGCATTTAGTGGCTCTAATTATCTCTTTTCAAAAATGGGTAGAGAAGAATCTGCAGAAGAAATGAAACGTCACAATGAAGCGTCTGAGAAACTTGCTCAAGCCCAACAGGATTATGAGAAGCAAAGAATTGAGAAACTTGATTTCATCAATGAAAAACTCAGGCTTGAAGGCCACGCACAGCATACGTTTTCAAATACAGACGAAGCAATCAGGGAATATTTTCTTGTCACAGGTGAAGACATGTCTATCCCTAAACCGAAACTAAGTGACTATTACAAACCAAGCACACAACAAAGAAACGGGGAGATAATCTTTGTTCTAGTGGGAATGACATTTGTTTATTTTACAGGAGTTTTCATTGCTAGAAAAAATGGCAGCCGAAAATAAACTATCAAAAATATATTACTCTCCATCAGGCTATTGGAAAGGACAAACAGCTATTGAAAAATTACATGCCGCTGTGGGCGGAGATATAACACTCAATCAGGTCAAACAATGGTTACAGAGACAAGCAATTTGGCAGATATATCTTCCTGCTCCAAGAAAGATAACAAGGCCTCATTTTCAGAACACTACCCCAAATGACACACACCAAATGGACCTCCTGTTCCTACCACATGATACAATAAGAAAGAAACGATACAAGTATGCACTGACTGTTGTAGACATTGCTTCAAGGTACAAAGACGCTGAACCCATATCTGACAAAACAGCCAGTACAGTTGCTACTGCTTTATCAAAAATATATAGTCGAGGTCCCTTAAGATACCCCAGACTTGTACAAGTTGATGATGGATCAGAATTCAAAGGTGCAGTTAATCAGTTATTTGCTAAGCATGGTGTACTGGTCAGACGAGGCATTCCAGGTGTGCACAGATCACAGGCAATTGTAGAGAACTTTAACAAACAGTTATCAGAAAGACTTTTCAGTTACCAGTATTCTAAGGAACTCATGCATGACACCCGTAACACGGAGTGGGTAAAGAGATTACCACATGTGATAAAAGCAATGAATAACGAAGGACACCCTAAGCCTGCTGATGCTATTAAATTGAAAACAATTACAGAGCCAAAAACAGGACCAACCCCACCTCCAGACACAAGTTTATTTACTAAACAGGTGAGATATTTATATCAGCCAGGGGAGGCTGAGAACGACGACAGACGCAGGGCAACAGACCCCATCTGGTCAACGTCTGTACACAATATAAAAAAAATAATTCCCGGTCCAGACGCAACAATATATTACCTGTATGACCCTGCACCCCAGAGGGCATTTGTCAGAGAAGAATTACAGATTATTCCCCCAGACACCGTTACTCATTTCAGTAACTAAGTCGTCAATTAATTCATCAACCAGTTCATCACAAATATCTTCAGATAACTTGAGTCTGTAATGACCTGGTGCATAAGCTTTCTCTTTACTATGAAACACTCGTTTTGTGTCCCCAACTGCAAGTGACTTTTTGTGCGTTTGAATTATTTCAAGATTGTGTTTGTTTGATCTCAGTGACTTGTTTGGATAATCAGGCATTAGTGCACCATCTAACACTTGCTTGTAATGTTCATGACGAATGTCTTTATTTTTTATCGCTGTTTTTTTTATTCCTTTGGCTTTTGACTGACTACCTTTCTGGTGCAGTATAGAATACATTTTGGATCTCAGTCCAACATACTCAACTATAGGCACACCATTTAGTTCATCTTTAAACTTACCAGGCACTTTCTTGTTTTGTGTGCTAAACAGCGGGTGATCTTTAGGGTAGTCAGACGTGTCATACATGTGTAACTCTGTTTTCATGTCTTCGTAAAAGTCTTCAGTAGGCACGTCTATTATCATAGAGTCAGTGTCAGTGTATAACAATCGACACTCAGGATATTTTGGTTTGAAGTAATCATAATAAAATTCAAGCATCAACAGTTTTGACAACTCCAGAATTGCCATACCAATGAATACTGGCTTGTCCAGTTTAACAATCTTTTTTTTGAGTGACACGGCATACAATGATGAATGAAATTCTTTATACCCTGTGTACTGCGGCTTACCTGTAAGTTTAATTGCACCCGATTCAGTTGTGACTAGTCTCACATCTTTGCGGTGATGAGGATTTTCCATTGTCTTGCCAAAACAGGCATTGTTCATAAGCTTAAAGAAGTCTTTGTCAAATGCAGTGTTGCCGTCTCTGGCACGAAGGGTTGTGTTCTTCATTATATAATCTTTCATGAAAGCACTCTGATCAAATTGAATTCCTCTGTGAACTTTCTTTAGTACTAACCCGTGTCTGATGTAAAACTGTAGCAAGCGGTAGTAACAAACGTAATTGAATTTGTCATTTAGATTTGGCACAAGCTTAGTGTCTTCTTTTTTCCCTGTCATACTCATTTTCTCAACTGCTAATGGATAATCATTGTGGTAATCATGTAGATGGTGTGGGTACTCCAGGTCTACTTCAAAGATCCAACCCTTCGCGTCGTTTCGGTCAAGATTAATAATATATTTTGTTATGTCTGTTATGTCATACTGTGACAAATCATGCAGACAAAAGTTTTTCAAGGGCAATAACTCACACATCGCAAATCCGTAAAGGTTATTAGCGTCAAGGTACGTAATGAATGACCTTGACCTTGAGGGGTCAAACCCAAGGTCGTCCAGATATTTATTGTTGGCTCTGGCGTAGTTATTTGCTGCAATACTAATCCCTCCCCTCAATCCGCGTTCCACCATTTCACCCATCGTACGATCAGACAACAGGTCTATAAATATCTTACTGGATTTCAAAAATGCATCCCATGTCATGCCAGGACTAGTGATGTAACAGGCTGGGTCAAGTCTGTAGTGCAACAAACCCTTTTCACGGTAACTTTCAAATACGTCTGCTAGCAAACAAACATCTGCCTTTAAGTACTGATCGTGGTAGTCACCAATAGTCTGACACCCTAACTTCCCCCATGCATCAAGAGCGTGTTGATATTCAGAGTCAGAAATACCTTTGCCAGTTAGTGTAGAATAAAATTTCTCTTTTGGTGGCAGTCTCCTTTCCTTAAACACAACCCAGTGATCAATGTACTCATACGGATACACACCTTTCTTAATCAAGTCTGGCTCAAAATATTTACTCGTTATTGGATACTCAGTCAGTCCTTCTGCCAGACTAGCCAATCCTAAAGACAAATGTTGCATGGAGTCATAAAATGCTAATTTATCTAACCTAAAAGTTAAGTATTTCTCAGTTGTCTGGGCAATACAACTTATGTTTTTGTACGACTCATCCACAGCCTGCATGATAATGTGTGAATCATACCCTTTGAGATTGTGAAAAAAAGATTGGTAACTTGTATGTCTTGGGATCTATTTTTAATTTCAAGTTACAATCACCATGTGCAGCACCCCTGTAACGCCCAGTTATGTGATCATGGTCACGAACTTTATCACCACTTAAAGGCTGTTCACAAATCCAACACGTCTCAGCTGTATCAAATTTTAGTTTGTCTTCTTCTGTCATCACCAAAGGCATCTGACATGTTGTGAGATATTGTACTACCTGACTATACAAATGTCTCATTTCTGTTAAAAACAGACATGCTGCATTTTCACCCCTGTAGATAACAGGCTCTGAATGCAGACCGTCTGACCTAACAATAATGTATCCAAAAGAACACACCACTTGGTCACTCAACTTTATAGTCTTTGGTAATGACTCTGGAACATGACCTTCATACGGAACAACCAGTGATTCAAAATCTGCATACACTACAAACGGCAGCTTTTGTTGATTCCCATAGTTTTTAAAATACACTTGACTACCAGGCTCTGGATACTTAAGTACAGTTTGTATGTCATCAGCTGACCTACAATGTAGAATGTGTTTATGTGCCACTGCAATAGAGGAGAATCTTTGTAAACATCTCTTACACACTTCCTGTTTACCATTATGTTTTGATACATGATTATGAATTAGTCGTGACATACTCCTGATAATTGTGTAGTGGAAGTTATCACCAGAGCTTATTAGTAACATGTCAACATGCCTATCTTCTGACTTTCCATAGGTTGGGGCAATTGGTGATACTCTAATTGGTTGTAACTTGTCAACAGACTCATTATCCCACACATACACATTTACAGATATACCAGGATTTAGTTTTTCAAACAAGTCTATGTCTTCTATTTTAACAGGGAACTCAATGCCACTGAAGTTGAGTTCATTTACAAATTTAGTGTAGTTAGATGCACGTTCAGGTTTTGATTTTATAAAGTGTAGTTTAGCAAGCACACACCACATGAAACAATAGTTGTCATTGTTCTGAATATTGACTACAGCCTTTTTGTTTGCAACCTCTGTTGGCAGTGGTATCCATGCTTTACCTAATATAGGATGATACCTAGACTGCTTTAATTGCAGTTCATGTACATGTCCTTCGTGCCAACCAGACCCCTTCATTTTTGCACTGTCAATCGCCTGGAGAAAGTCTGGTAATAGTCTGTCTCTAAACACGTTCTCTAATTCTCTTCTTGTGTTAACTGTGTGTTGTCTTGTTGATATATACGATACAATCACTTCACCGTCCACCCTAGTGAATTCGATTTTCGCAACAATCTGAATCTTAACACTGCCTGTGATAAGATTTTGCTGTATGACAGAAAAAGAGTTTTCTATTGATTCATAAACATTATTAGTATTGGATATAGGTAAGTTTGTTGTGTGAAACACGTTTCTTAAACCAGATGGGCCAGGGCTTTGAGCATTGTCCGTCATTTTTATTTGTCCGACAAAATAATAAATAAAAAATATTACCACTTGCTCACCCTGTGTAATACCACTTTATTAACTGTAACACTGTCAATATAAACATTTAGTTTGCGTAGTTGTTTAAATATGCTATAACAAATTTCCCCTAACCAACCATAGTTGGTATCATCAACTTTAAAAGTAGGTGTCTTTAAATCAACTGTCATGTGCTCCACATTTGGATGCTCATCGACATAATCCAAAGTCACACTGTATGTAGCATATATTTCTGATGGTGCTGAAAGGCTTATGTAAGTCTGTTTGGGTGATATTAAGTCAGTAAAGTGCATAACATCTTTGAAAAGGTGTGTGAGATCAAGCACTTGTATGATTTGTCCGTCTGTCATTTTTATTGGACAAACAAATGTATAAATTAATTTACATCAATTTACTAACCCATACCCTGTGGGCTGATCTGTCTTTAAAATGAGCTTTAGATGCTTAGTTGATTTCAGTTTATTTTTTACATCATCACGTTCATGCTTATTTGGGATGACATCATTCTCTCTGAGACAGTCTTGAAAGCTGTCACGATCCTTACAGTAAAACAAACAGATAAACTTTAACTGTTCTCGAAAATCTTTCAGTACAGCATTATATTTCTGAGTGAGAATCCATACACTTACATTAGCATGTCTGCCACTGAAGGCAAGTTCTGCTAGAGTGTTTCTCTTCTTGACAATGTCTTTCTCTGCAGAACAGTCATCAACAATAAACAAGGTTGGCTGTCCTTCAAATTGCTTGTAAAAATATTGTAGGTAGTCATTCAGTTTCTTTTCAGGGTCGACTAAGTATATGTTGCTGTCAGTCCAAATGAATAAACGGTTGTGATAAGCTTTGTTGTGTTTTATTGTTGGACAAAATATTACAATGTTTTCAAAGTGGTGTATGTATCTTGTTTGTAAGAGGTTAAGTACAAATTCAGTTTTCCCACACCCTGTGGCACCACAAAACAATCCACAGTGTGGGTCAAGGGTCATCAAGCTCAGGTTCATTTTAATACACAATATAATTTTAATATATGTGTCCACTCAGTCTGCTTTCTGCAATATTGAGTTGTGCGTCATATATCAGGTACAAATATATGTTTATGGCTGCAGCAGTTTCAACCTTCTTTTGTATCTGAATTGTTATTCCATCACTACCATTCTCGACAGTTCGTCCTGACCCATGAAGATAATCGTCATCTGTACTACGCAGGTCTAGCCACAGTGCATACTTGTTTGTCAGGTATTGTCCGATCCTAACATCATACAGATGTAGATCTTTGCACGCAATGTTTGCAGGTTTATCTCTAATCCTTCCTCCTGCAAAATACTTTGTGATCTCATCGTAGTGTTAATAAGGTAACAAACCTGAAGCGTACACTTGATTAGGGCGGCCTTCGATTGTGCAGGACAAATGTGTAATCTTTGGATTGTAGAATTTTTCTGAATCCCTTTTGTATGGACTCACCGGTTCAACAAACAACATAAGAATACCTTTCAGTGACCTAGCTGGTGTGTTCAAGTTTATGTTCCACATTGGGTCGCTCTTGTCTTTGGGTATTAAACTATGTCTAATCACCCTGTCATAATAAATTGGAAGTCTTGACTGGTACTGATTTTGAATGAGTCTGGCTAGATCAGTGTGTGTGACAATTTCATATTCCAAGGAAATGTTAGAGATCTTGTATGTTGCATCTGTGGCAGATGATTTAATAACTTTGGAGTAGTCATTGAAAGTTAGTTCAAAGCTCAGACGGTCATTCAGTGCCCCTTGATAATAAGGCAAATGTGCTGTTAGGATTTCAAACTCAAGTGGAATGTAAAATCTGGTTCCATATGTTTCTGCTATAATAACTTCCTTTGGTACCCCAGTAGTTGTTTTGTCTCCAGCATTGATTCGAAGTTTACCAATATTATCAGATTGTATGCCTTGATAAATACGGTCTTCTCGTTCTTCTCTTGTTAGCCAAAGGTCTTTGTAACAGTAGAATACATCGGAGTCGTCAAGACTAAACACTTCTTGTCCTTCAAGTTTTACTTTAATAGTTCTAACAATTGCTCTGCCAAGATTGTCAACTAGTGTTCTGTTCACATCTGCGTCTGATGAAAGTTCAATATTAAATGCTAGGCGTGCAGTGCCAGGAACAATAACGTCACTGGGGCCTAGGTTTGGAAACTTGACTGTAAGTGTTTGGTTCTGGTCTATGGTACTTGGATTGTTTGTGATGACGATTGATTGTCTTATGCCCTTAACACCCAGAGGCTCACGTAGTTTTCTGTATGGGTCTAACTTTGATCCGTAAGACTGTGTCATTTTTATTATGCACAATAAAAAATAATAAATTAATAAAACAATGGCAGCGGGAGGATTTAATCATGAAGATTTTGAAATGGATGACATGAATGATTTTGGTAATACAACAGATATGACAGATATGGCAGATATGACTGGTACAAGAAATATTTACAGTTTACGTCACGAACTTTTAGAAACCAAAGTGAACTCATTTTATGATCATGTTGGTGGCCGCCCAGACAACATAGACCCTAACCAGTTTGAACTTGATGGCAAGGGTCATTTATATTTAAATACTGTTGACAAAGGAAAAGTACTATTGACTAACAAAAAAGACCCTAGTAGGTTTAGGGCTTTAAGTACAATAAAAAATGAAGGTGGTGTTGGTGCCTTGCGTCAACTTGGAATTGGTGGGTCTCCTGTCACGCCAAGACTGGCTAGTGTTCTTCATGACACACAAACAAAGTTGCCAACAGGGCAAGAGATTGAAATGGCACCAGTAACAAGCCTACCAGAAATAGCAAACACTGTGATACAAGAAACCTCATTTACTGAAGGACAATTAAATGATGCTATGAAAACAATAGAAGACCCACCTTTGTCAATGAGAGAGATTATGGGTTTGGATAAATCATTGCAGACAATAAGAGGTGAGATGGTTAATAATCTTGCCAAACTGGGAGAGCTTGATAAACACATAGAACGTGAAAAAGAGAAACTGGCTACCGCAGACAATGGAAATCTTGACACAGAAATGAAAGAAAGAATTCAACACAGATTAAATGATTTGCAGATAGAAAGATCAGGTCGGTTAGAAACAATTAGTATTGGAAGACAAAAACTGAAATCACAGGTCAACAGAATTAGAGAAACTATTCAGAAAATACTTCACGAAGACACTACTTTGGCTGAGAGACTTAAAACACTTTTCAGAGAACAGGGTATTTCAATTACTAGTTTAATTACAGCTCTTGGATTTATTATTAGTACTGTTGTGTTGGCTGTCTCCGGCAGTGGTGGTGGTGGTCCAGCCCCAGCACCGGCACCGCCACCCCCGGGCCCACCGGCTCCCACAGATCCAAAAGATTTACAGTCATGGGTAAAGAAACAACTGTCTCACATTTCAGACTTGCTTAAGAAATTGGCTCTGAAAGCAGTGGACGCTTTGCTTGGCATAATTGGCACTGTTGTCAGTTGGCTGATTACTACTACAGCAAAGGCAGTAGGGTTTATGGCAGAGCATGTGTGGGTCTTTTTGGTTACAGTAGGAGGGTTGATGGTGGGTTATTTAATGAAACAGATAAAGAAGTAAAACCCCTAATCCTGTTAGACCTATTACCAATGCAGTTCTTTCCGACTCATGTGTGTCAGGGGTTGGTGTTAGATCCGGGGTTGATTGTATGAGTGCCGGTGTTGGGGCCGGGGCCGGGGCCGGGGGTGTTACTGTCTGTAATGATTTTAATGACTGTACATGTGTGGTTGTGGCCCCCAAGTTTACAGATTGATTAAGACCGAGTTTTTGACCAACACCTGCAACAACTATTTCATTATTATAATTTGTTATTGTTCCCATTTGGAGTTGAAGGTCAGATGGTAACATGTATAACCCGATGCCAACTACAAAGTCAACTTTTGATCTGGCATATCTGAGTACGTCTTGATAGCGTTGTATGCTTGATGGGAGATCTACTGTTGAATTAATTGAATCTTCAAGATTAGCAAGAAACTGTTTTTGTGCTTCAAACTTTCCACTTCCATTCAAAATGTTTGATTTTGTTAGTGATTGTGCTCCTAGTATACACCAGACATATGTTCTGATAGACTCATTGACGCGCTCGACTCCTGCTTGAGTAAACCCGTCAGATTTATCTAAGACAAATGTGGTCCAGGCGTTAGACTGTTTCTGCTCTATTGATCCTAACCAGACTTCAGATTTAGATGAGAATGAAGTGTAACCAGGGTAATAATCTTGAGGGTATTGTCTGTGACTCAAAGCGTAATACAATGTACCCATGCCTTTGTGATCATCAAGTTTTTGTGTGAAGTCATACTTAGTGCTTATGTTAAATTCATTACAAATGCGTTCAAACGCTTTCATATCCATGGGGTTGTTATACCTGTTGAAACTGGATTCAGTTGGCAGTGGGGTATGAAGTTCTGACAGTATACGTCTAAGCTGGTAATAAACATGGAAATGATACACAGACCTAATCAGTTTGTTTGAGTGATTCAAGTGGTCTGTAAATGAAACACCACAGCCTGTAGTTGAGCATAGTATTGCAAAGTTGAGTTGGTTTTGAAACATCTGTAGTGGACTTGAAGACCACTTTCTTGCAGTAGAGTCATCTGTTATTGGAGGGTTTAGGTAATGATCAAACGGATTTGGTACTTTCACTTGGAATAGGTCTTGTTCTGATACAGCTATGTCGAGTTGATTTAGTTGAATTATTTTCTGTTCATAAGTAGGTGCAACATTATATTTGGCATTCACATTAAATTGAAATGCGTTTGTAGTGGTAATGGTTGGTGATTTAAATTCCATCCTTTTTTATATGAGATAATAAAAATGTTTATTACCTTAACAAATCTTGACACAAGCAAACCAGTGTGGTTAACTAATGGGATTGATAATCGTGATGGTAGCAAGTCTGTAGCTATCCATGAAATGTTCTACACAGTAAAATGGTTTAATGTAGAAGATGATATATATAATAAAGTAATTTTTGGTGGTAAGACTGAAGCTTTACCGCCTGGTTATTATGACTTTTGTACTATAGCTGAATGGTTTCAAAGTAATTTTAAAATTAAAGCAACTTTAAATCCAGCTAACCTACTTGTTACATTAGAATCTCCGACACAAGATTGGCTAAAGATCTCAGATAGATTTGCATATTTACTTGGATTTTATATTGACGAAGATTGGTATAGATCAGATGATTTAGATGAAGCTATGTTTGGTATTATAACAATGAAGACAAAAAAACTTAAAATAACTGGAAAACGTCCTGTCAATTTGTCAGTACACAGAGTGCTAAATGTTTATTTGAAAGAACTAAACACATCTGAGAATGTTCACAATGGAAAGCCTTCAACTTTGTTGAGATGCTTACCTACTGGAACTGCTCCGTATTGTGAAAGTGTAGTTGTTAGATTTCCTAATTTGCAGTTTAAGAAATTAGGTTCTAGTTTCTTTGAGTCACTGAGTATATCTGTAACTAATCAGGATGACAAACCAGTTCTTATGCATGATTTTAGTGTTGTGTTGGAAATTAAATAATTTTATTTTTGTTTATAAAAAATGAGTGGTGGTCCAAAGTCGAGAATCATACCAGTTGCATGTCCAGTAACAGAATTGAAAGATTTGGCAGACGTACAGGATTTTGAGAAGGAAGGGGAAATTGGAGAAATATATGGTTTTGAACTTGATTCAAATGGCATGTACAAGAGGAAAGTAATTGTTGACATGAAAGACGGTGAAAAACAGATTCCTAAACTTGGTCAGCTGCGTGATGTTACTGTACCTACTCCACCTGTAAATAATGCGCCTTACAACTTAATACATGTGGGTAGTAAGTGGGTGGTTTCACCTGTACCTGTTCCACCACCCACAATTGACTGGGACATAAAGTTGGAATTTATTAGTCCTTATGTATACACTGATGACGAAGGCGCCTTAGTGTTTAGAAAGGTTGTTAATTCTGGGCCGCTTATTGTAAGCCTTGTTCCAAGTTTTGCCCCAGACAACAATAGCAGAGAAAAACTGAAAGTTGAAAATTATGAGAGACGGAGATATCTTCTTACAACTAGAAAGGGTAGATCAGATACTTCTGTTGTGTTTATGCCAGCAAGCTTAGTCGTGGCTAGAGAAGTGACAATAGTATTTGAAATTATCATGAAATCAGTAACTACTGCTAAAGAGGCTCAAATTGCACAGGGAATTAAACTTACATGGGATGAAACAGTAACAGAATCAACAAAGGTCTTTATTGCTATTACAAAAAATGTTGATGTTATTAATGTTTCGAGCAGTGTTCCAGCTGTCAAGGTGGTGGTCGACAAAACAACTTTTGTTCGTCTAACTTACATAAACCTTGAACACATTGATCTTGTTGCATTTTATTATGCCAGCAAATTGTATACTTTTGAAGAGTTGCAAAATGTAATTGCTGATTAAATAAAAAAAAAATATTTGTCAATAAAAAAAATGGTAAACTTTTATCCGCAACTACCAACGCTTGATCCGACTGAAACAAATGTGATGACTAAAACAACGCTTGCGCCTGATCCACATATGCCAATTGCTTCAGATAAAACATTACAGGCAGATGCATTCAGATTAAATAATATTACAGAAGCTTTGAAATATTTGGAAAGTGAAGAGGCTAAGTACTCACGGTGCAAAAGGAGGTATAAGTCAGTATTTAATTCTGTTCAAAACACTTCTATGGCTATTGGTGCAGTTTCAGCTTCATGTTCTGTAGGGGGTATCGTTCTGTTCGCCACAGGAATTGGGAGTTTGGCTGGAATAGCAGTTGAGGCTGTTAGCGTTGCTACATTCCTGGCTTGTTTTGGTTTGGAGGCCTTGAACAAGAGGTTTCACACAAAATTACAGAAACATGAAGCATTGAGTACACTTGCTGGTGCAAAGCTGAGCAGTATGAAACTTATTATCAGTAAGGCATTGAACGATAATTTTATTGATGACGAGGAATTTAAGAGAGTCCAGGATGATTTAAATAATTACAAGAAACAGAAGTCTGAAATACAAAATAAAATGCGTAGTCAATCTCCTGTGAATGTTGAAGAACTGAAGGCTAGTTTTTTAGAGATGGGGAAACATATCGGTGTTCAGGAAACCACAGAAAAACTACACAATCTTTTAAACAAATAAAAATCAGATTTGGTAATCGTTTATTAATGACATACACTTCACAGAAAAATGA
>BTPG01000008.1:73026997-73059497 GCA_036245525.1 Semisulcospira habei
CATCATCAAAATGCGTTTAACTTGTGATTGTCAATGGTTTTGTTATGTGCGTTTTAGTTGTATGTGTGTGCGTAGATTAAACTTTTTTAAAGGTAGTGAGATTCTGCATATATACATTTTTTTGTAACGCGCTTAGAGCCCACTGCTCCTGGGGATTCAGCGCGATATAAATGCTCTTTATTATTATTATTATTATTATTATTATTATTATTATTATTATTATTATTATTATTATTATTATTATTATTATTATATGGCTGTGGTATATGGCTGTTTTTGCGTGAAAAACAGATGTTACAGCCATTATCACTCTTCTACGTGGACCAAAAACTGCTCGTATTTTCTTCCACATATTAGGAATAACTTACTAAGAAGCTTGGATAAATGCTCCTTTTATATCAATAGATTTTGAATGAAATAAGTTCGCAGGGGTATCAGAAGAAAAAAAAAGAACGCTTCTCAAAGAAAGAAAATTGAAATTAGATCACTCAAAAAATATGAAAAAAAAAAAAAGGTTTTTGTTGGCAACATCAGATTTTTGGCTCACGTGCGAAGCAAACGTGAGTCTATATTCTGGGCCAGTGGTCGTCCGTCCGTCGTCCGTCGTCTGTTGTCCGTCCGCCGTCGTCCTTCGTCCGTGGTAAACTTTAACGTTGACATTTTCTTGGAGACTATTCAAGCTACAGTCTTCAAACTGGCCCAAGGATACTTTGTGGCAAGACCTTTGTAAAAATACCAATTTCAGTGACCTCTCACAAAGGTCAAGGTCACAGGGGATCAGAAAATATATAAAAAATAACTATTTTGGGACATTATTATATTTTCTCAAATACTATTGAAAACTTCAAACCCAAACTTGGTACAAAGATACCTTATCGTAAGACCTTTATACCCACACTAATTTGGTTGATCACTCGGAAAGGTCAAGGGTGACAAGAGCTCAGGAATAGGTCCAAAATAGCCATATATTTTTTACAAAAGATGTTTTTTCTCAAATATTATTCACAACTTCAAACCCAAACATGGTACAAAGATACATGTTGGTAAGATATGCACACTAATTTGGATGACCCCTCGGAAAGGTCAAGGATCACAAGAGCTCAGGAAATAGGTAAAAATGTAGCCATATTTTGACAAGAAAAAAAATTTTCTCAAGTAATATTCACAACTCCAAACCTAAACCTGCTAAGAGATACCTGATGGTAAGACCTATCTATGCAATACTAATTTGGATGACCCCTCGGAAAAGGTCAAGGGTCACTAGAGGTCGACAAAATAAAATGCCAATAATTGTAGTTATTATCAACATTTTTGCAAACTTTTCAATTACATTCGGCACAAAGGTAGCTGATGATAAGACTTTCCTATGTATTCAAATTTAGTTAACTTATCGCAAAGGTCAAGGGTTACGGGGGGTCCACAGATGTTTAAAAACTGATTAAATTTTGAGAAAACATGGATTTTGTTAGTGCAGAAGCCATCCCTTTACTTATTGTCAGACGTGTGGATCGGTCATACACGTGAGCCATAAGGGCCTTTCTTGTTTGTCAGTCGTATTACGACGACAGTAAATCAGATTTAAATAATGATTGATCCCTTGTTTCCAAAAGAAATTCTGCCAGGAGTTACCTACTTTCCCTCGGCATTGACTTGCGCAGCCAACATCCCGGCCCAGACGGATTTTATAATTTTTTTTTTTTTTTTTTTTTTTTTTTTTTTACTGTTGCAATTGTCCAAAGGAAGAAGTTGCTTTTTTAGCGTGTCAGTCGTGTTACGTGGTATTTCTGTTCGTAAATGGCCTGAAATTTTCAAATAATATTTTGACAGCAGCTGTTTGGGGGCGCAGTGTTAAGTGGATCAAGACTTTTATTTCTCTCTCAATGTAGGGAGTAATCATTCGTTCCTAATCTGATTTTTGTCAGTCGTGTTACAGTCAGTCGTGTTACGGTGGAATTCGTAACACGACTGACAGGACCGTAACACGACTTTCAGAAAAACGTGTCACTGACATTGGCCTGGTTGATGAAGTTCCTTTTCTGTTTATACAATGCAACTAGCGACCGTTTTGACAAATTTAGTGTTTCATAGATCCCAAACTATTTCCTATGACGCCAGTACTCTTTTTACTTTACAACTCGTATTAGCAGAGAACAGGAATGGCAGTTGCAGACAGAAACTTTGAAACGGTTCCTTGCACTATGAAACTTCACCAAATACTTGCGGTTACACCAGAACACATCAACTGCAGAGATATTGACTGTACGTTGCTCAAAGCGGATGCCCTGACCTTGACCTGCGTGATTTATTAATAGCACATGAAGGATGCAAACGGGAGATGAAAGATGACTACGTCAAAATGAAAACAGTAATTAACACTAAGGGATCGAACATTGTCAAAGAGATTGGGCGTTTAGTAGGAGTACACATTACAGGAAACAGCAGTTTTTAGACCATTGAGATGTTTTGCAGACTTTTAATGTGTAGGAACACTGATTTTGGAGGTGGCGTTACTGGTGTCCCTGGATACTTCGGACAGGACAACCTGTCTGTGGAGCATAAAAGTTTATACCCGTCAGACATTTCAGTTACAGATGTGACATACCCTTTGTCAGTAGAAGCGTACGGAAACTGCCTGCCTGCCTGTGGCAGTGTCAGTAGAAGCGTACGGAAACTGCCTGCCTGCCTGCGTGTGGCAGTGTCTATGTCTGTAGAAGCGTACGGAAACTGCCTGTCTGCATGTGGCAGTGTCTATGTCAATAGAAGCGTATGGAAACTGCCTGCCTGCCTGTGGCAGTGTCTATGTCTGTAGAAGCGTACGGAAACTGCCTGTCTGCATGTGGCAGTGTCTATGTCAGTAGAAGCGTACGGAAACTGCCTGCCTGCCTGTGGCAGTGTCTATGTCATTAGAAGCGTGCGGAAACTTCCTAGTGCCTGCATGTGGCAGTGTCTATACATTCTGCTACGATAAGAGGCCAGGAGAAATAAGAGGACAGATCATACGTCAACCCGCTCTTCGTTCTGATTACTGTCTGAATCAAGAACGTTTGATAAAAGGTAAATGGTATTGTGTATGTGTGTGTGTGTATGTGTGTGTGTGTGTGTGTGTATGTGCGCGCGCGCGCGCGCGTGTGTGTGTGTGTGTGTGTGTGTGTGTGTGTGTGTGTGTGTGTGTGTGTGTGTGTGTGTGTGTGTGTGTGTTTCAGTACAGTCCGTGCCGCTGCGCGTGTTACAAGTGGTGTTGTGGGTGTGCATGATGGCCGGCCTTGTGTGCACGGTGCTGCTTATGACCGGCCGTCGATGGCAGATGGACCTGAGTGAGGGCAACACCAAACTCTTCATGCTGGACTGCACACTCCTCATTGTCGGTACGGACATACGCGCTGTGTGCGGGCCGGCTCCAGTCGTGTGGTTCACAGGGTTAACACGCCACTCTGCCGTTATGTGGCAAACGGCAGCACCCACTGTTTTAAATGAAAGTCGGCCGTTATGTGGCAAACGGCAGCACCCACTGTTTTAAATGAAAGTCGGCCGTTATGTGGCAAACGGCAGCACCCACTGTTTTAAATGAAAGTCGGCCGTTATGTGGCAAACGGCAGCACCCACTGTTTTAAATGAAAGTCGGCCGTTATGTGCCAAAAGGCAGCACCCACTGTTCTAACTGAAAGTCGGCCGTTATGTGCCAAAAGGCAGTACCCACTGTTTTAAATGAAAGTCGGCCGTTATGTGCCAAAAGGCAGCACCCACTGTTCTAACTGAAAGTCGGCCGTTATGTGGCAAACGGCAGCACCCACTGTTTTAAATGAAAGTCGGCCGTTATGTGCCAAAAGGCAGCACCCACTGTTCTAACTGAAAGTCGGCCGTTATGTGGCAAACGGCAGCACCCACTGTTTTAAATGAAAGTCGGCCGTTATGTGCCAAAAGGCAGTACCCACTGTTCTAACTGAAAGTCGGCCGTTATGTGCCAAAAGGCAGTACCCACTGTTCTAAATGAAAGTCGGCCGTTATGTGGCAAAAGGCAGTACCCACTGTTCTAACTGAAAGTCGGCCGTTATGTGCCAAAAGGCAGTACCCACTGTTCTAACTGAAAGTCGGCCGTTATGTGCCAAAAGGCAGTACCCACTGTTCTAACTGAAAGTCGGCCGGTATGTGCCAAAAGGCAGCACCCACTAAATAATAATAATAATAATTACGGTATTTATAATGCACTTATCTTATAATAATTATAACTCTAAGCGCGCACTCACAACTCGCGCACGCATGCGCACGCTTTAGACAATGACTCACGTACCACAAATACATTACGACAGTCAGCTTTGGGTGGGAAGTGTGGTGATATGGCTAGAAGTTGAAAGAGGTGAGTTTTGAGGGCGGACTGGAAGGAGGAGAGAGAGTGTTTCTGACGGAGAGAGAGTGGGAGAGTGTTCCAGGTGGGTGGACCGTAGACGGAGAAGGAGCGGGGGCCGAAAATGCTGAGTTTGGTGCGGGCGATATGGAGGAGGAGAGGGTCGGAAGAGGAGCGGAGGGAGGAAAGGAGTGTAGGGGTGAAGTAGGAGCGTAGTTGTTCAGGGATTTGTAGCAGAGAGACAGAATCTTGTATTGGATGCGTTGGGGGATGGGGAGCCAGTGAAGGAGTTTGAGCAGGGGAGTGATGTGGTCGGATTTTTTCTTTCTGAGGACGAGGCGGGCAGCATTGTTCTGGACGCGCTGGAGAGTGAAAGTGGTGGAGTGAGGGAGGCCGGTAAAGGAGAGAGTTGCAATAGTCGATGCGAGATAAGATGAGAGAGACAGCAAGTTTGGTGGCAGCTTCGGTGGTCAGGTATTGATAAAAGGGTAGTGTGTTTTTAAATGAAAGTCGGCCGTTATGTAGCAAAAGGCAGCACCCATTGTTACAGTCTGTTGTCACATTCGACAAGTTGGACTGCTCACCGGTGTGGGAGGAGTTACAGTCTGTTGTCACATTGCAAACGGAAGACTGCAGACCAGGAAGGGGGAGGGGGAGGGGGAGGGGGGGAGGGTTACAAGTCACAGACCGTGTGTTCACACTGGAAACATACAAGCAAGGAACATGTTGGCAATATTCAAAATTAGTATACTGAGGCTGAATAATGTTACTAAACCAGTCAGGGCACAAGCTGACTTTCAGACAATCACAAATCATCAACACCATCGTCATCATCGCGAATTCACGTTGAGGATATTGAGTAGAGACGAGTCAATGGTTCAGAAATGGATCATGTTTAATACCAGTGAATTGTCACCCTTCAGAGAACAGGCGTAGTATTCATGAAAGTGGACTAAAATCGTCAGCCTGGTGTAAGTCAGAAGTTCTAACCTACACAGACCTGGTCGACGGTTTCCACCCACCCTCCTGCATATCACTCATATCACACCCATGAAAAACTCTTTTTGTTTTGGAGTTATCTGCCATGACCATTAGTGCACTTATTGTCATTAGCTGTACTGGACTTAATAACAGGACTTTATGTACACATTGTCAATAGCTGTACTAAACTTACTTTCCAGTGACCAGTAAACGACTTACTGTCATTAACTGTACTGGACTAAGCTGCAGCGACCAGTAAAGGACTAATTATTGTCATGAACTGCACTGGACTAACTTTCCAGTGACTAGTGATGGGCTAAGTGTCATTAGCTGTCCTGTCCTGACAGTGATCAGTTAGTTGCCAGTTACTTATAGTGACCAGTAATGGACTAATTGTCCTTACGTTTCTGTCCTGACAGTGATCAGTTAGTGGCCAGTTACTTATAGTGACCAGTAATGGACTAATTGTCCTTATCTTTTTTTCTGTCCTGACAGTGATCAGTTTGTGGCCAGTTACTTATAGTGACCAGTAATGGACTTATTGTCCTTAACCTTTCTGTCCTGACAGTGACCAGTTAGTGGCCAGTTACTTATAGTGACCAGTAATGGACTAATTGTCTTTAACTTTTCTGTCCTGACAGTGACCAGTTAATGGCCAGTTACTTATAGTGACCAGTGATGGACTAATTGTCCTTAACTTTCCTGTTCTGACAGTGAGTGTGGAACTGGGCTGCGTGGTGCTGTTTGGCTTGATGTTTGTGGCGTTGTCCACGACGTCCGACGTCATCGTGAATCCCCAGCTGGACCTGCAGAGGGAACGCCATGCCGGCTGGGCACTCATCGTCAGCATCGTGGCCCATTCCATTCTTCTCATCGCCGCTACCACACATCTCCTCAACCGCCGCGAACTAAGCATCTCACACAAGGTCATCAGCGAGATGACGTACGGACATCCAGACAGAGCCACGACAAACTCCTGGGATGGAACTACGATTAACAGGCAGACAAGGCCTGGTGCAGTGCAGCCCTTGGTCTCTGGAGAAAAGAAGCGTGGCCCAGCACCAGACACCGGGAAGCAACCCAAAGATCCCACTGACGTCATACACCACAACGCAGCAGGCTCGTATCAGAACGAGAGTAGGCCAGAAATACGTCAGCGGGCGACGGGTGACGCCCAGCGTTCTAACAAGCCCTGTGGCGGGGCGGGTGAGAGCAGTCAGGACGGAGGAAACGACGCCAATCTGAATGCGGCTAACAACGGGCGCCCTCCTCCTGGCCAGCCCACGCTAAACGTACGAGGTAATGACGGCGTCTATGCGAAAGCCGATCTAGAGAGCAATGGTCATTATCCTCACGCAGACGGAAATCATGAAATTACAACCGGAACTAGAGTCAAACATGAAACTCAGGCGAATTCTCTGCAGGTCAATGATGAGACTGACACCAAGTTTAATGATGAATGTGAAATTCAGGCTAAAAGAAAAACCATTGCCAAAACCACAAAAGCGCTCCACACAGGCCCTAATCACGTTAGTTATGCGGCATGCAGTGGCAGACACGGCAATAAGTGCATTGTCGGTACAACTAACGGTAACTCTGTAGATGCAGGCGGCAATGTCTGTACCAGTGAAGATCACGTGACATTTGAAAACACACCCCGCGCAGCAGACGACATCGGCATAGCGGCTAAACTGGCCGGAATCGGAAGAACCAGCACAGCCTGCTGATCACAGACTCATATTACAGTCAGGAAATAGTACACAACAAGGACAGAACAACAAAATTATGTTGCACTTTGTAAAATCGTTCGACCTTTTTTTTTTTATCGGTGTCATTCAGTGTCACTGAGCAATGGGCACTGAGTTTGAAACCTTTCAAATACACTTTGACTCAACAATACTTTGTACAATGGACCCTATCAAATACACTTTGAATCAACAATACCGTGTACGATGGACCCTATCAAATGCCTTTCACAGTCACTTTGTCAAGTAGGACTCATACTGGTCACGGTGTGCTTATTATTCGCCAGTGTTGACAAAGTGTTGGAAATAAAGATACAAATTGCAAGCTGTTCAATCCTGTCTTAGACGCGTAGTGGACAGAAACTTTTGCCAACTTTTGGAGGGAATTTTCTTGCGGTTGACATTTAGACATGCAAGACACACAAAAAACGACGTTCAAATAATTAATTTGCGCTTACACCAGTAGAACCTCTGTTTTTTTTTTCTATTAGTAGTAGTAATAGTAGTATTAATATTTATATTTCACTGACATCAAATCGTCATCACTAACGAATACCACCCGAGAAATTCTACAAATCCCAAGAGAACTTCACCACTAGCAACCAGACACTTACTAAACAGTCACCACTGCGAACACTTAACAAACAGTTACTAAACAGCAACCACTAGCAAACACTTACCAAATAATCACCACTAGCGAACACTAAGCCAGAAGTTCTACTAATCCTCAAAAGTCATAACTAGCAAACACTAACCCAGACGTAATCCAAAATAGTCACCATTAGCGAACACTGTTCTGCTAATCCAAAATAGCCACCACTAGCAAACAATTAGGAGTTCTGCTAATCCCAATCACCACTGGCGAACACTAACTCAAAAGTTCTCTAATCCCAATCACCATTGGCGAACACTGACCTAGAAGTTCTAGTAACCCAAAGAGACACCACTAGCGAACACTTATCCAGCCGTTCTACTAATCCCAGTCACCCTCGCGAGCACTAACACAGAAGTTCTACTAATCCGAGTAACTGTTACTACTAACTTAGAAGTTCTGCTAATCCCAGTCACCACTAGCGAGCACTAACACAGAAGTTCTACTGATCCCTTGAAATAATACTTTCTGCAACCTATGGCGTCTAACTGACTTTTTCTGCGCTAGTAATTGTGTCCGTGACCTCCTGGCTCACGTGCTATAGCAAACGTGAGTCTATGAACGTCGTCTGTCCGTCGTCCGTTGTTTTTCGTTCGTCTGTCATCCGTGGTGAACTTTACACGTTGTCATTTTCTCGGCTACCATTCAGGCCGCACGGATACTTCGTGCTAACCGTAACGTTTGAGTGACCTCGCTTTCTAAACGTAACGTTTGAGTGACCTCGCTTTCTAAACGTAACGTTTGAGTGACCTCGTTTTCTAAACGTAACGTTTGAGTGACCTCGCTTTCTAAACGTAACGTTTGAGTGATCTCGCTTTCTAAACGTAACGTTTGAGTGACCTCGCTCAAAGTTTAAGGCCGGTGGGTCAAAAATTGCCAACAAAAGTTGTGTTTTTTTAAATACTTTTTTTCATTTCTAGGCCAAAATAGTATACAGATACCTGATGTCCTCTTGGCTTGACTTCGCGAACGAAGATTTTATAGGAGTTGCCCACGACGTCTGCAGGCTTGTTCGTGGCTGCGGAGGCCAATCCGAGACAGGCAGGTTCGACCGCAGTGGCTGCAGGGGAAGGTATGGCCAGGGTTCTGAGCTGCAGCATCTCTGTTTTTTCTCCTGAGCCGCTTGTCCTTAAGGCTAGCTCTGTGAGAGTCCTCAAAGGAGACAGCTGCCTTGTAAATGGTGGAGCGCCAGGTGTCGCGGTCCGCAGCAAGCGAAGACCACTGGTGGTGGTCGATTTGGCAGGCACTAAGTGACTTCTTGGGACAGTCTTTGTATCTCTTCTTTGGTGCCCCTCTGTCACGGTGTCCAGTAGCAAGCTCGCCGAACAGGGTGATCTTTGGTAGGCGATGATCCTCCATCCTGGAGACATGCCCCGCCCAGCGGAGCTGTGTCCGCAGCAGCAAAGCCTCGATGCTCACAGTTTCAGCCTGTTCAAGGACCTCGACGTTGGTGACATAGTCACTCCAGTGAATGCCCAGGATGGTACGCAGGCAGCGCTGGTGGAAGCGTTCGAGGAGTCGTAGTTGGCTGCGGCAGAGGGCCCAGGATTCGGAACCATACAGCAGGGTGGTGAGGACCACAGCTCTGTACACGCTGATCTTGGTGCCTGTTTTCAGCTGTTGGTTGTGCCACACCCGCTTGAAAAGTCGCCCGAAATCGCTGTTCGCTTTTGCCAGCCTGCTGTCAAGCTCCTTGTCCAGCTTGGCGTCCGACGTGATAATGCAGCCAAGGTAAGTAAACTGGTGCACTGACTTTAGTTCAGACTCGCCAATGGTGATGTGAGGAGGGCGATACACTGTCTTGGGTGCCGGCTGATGGAGGACCTCTGTCTTTTTCAGACTGACCTCGAGTCCAAAGCAAAAAGCAGCTCACGAATCAGTTGGTCTAGGGTTTTCGTGTGGGCCTGCAGTCGTCTGAGGTTGAACAGGCTGCCATCGAGACGATACCTGATGTACACTGCATCGTCATCATCGAGGTCCACTGTGGCCTGCTTCAACATCATACTAAAAAAGATGGTGAAGAGGGTCGGTGCCAGCACGCAGCCTTGCTTTACGCCGTTGAGAATAGGGAATGGTTCTGAGAGGTCATTGTTGAGTCTGACCTGGCCTTGTTGGTCCTCGTGTAGCTGGACAATCATGTTGAGGAACTTTGGGGGACAGCCAAGTCGCTCCAGGATCTGCCACATGCCTTGCCTGCTCACAGTGTCGAACGCTTTTGTTAGGTCGACAAATGTTACGTACAGCCCTTTGTTCTGCTCGCGGCACTTCTCCTGCAGCTGTCTCAGCACAAAGACCATATCGGTGGTGCTCCTGTTTGCTCTGAAGCCACACTGGCCCTCTGGGAGTTGGTCTTCAGCGATGGCAGGTACCAGCCGATTCAGGAGCAGCCTTGCAAGGATTTTCCCAGCAATGGACAGCAGTGTAATTCCCCGATAGTTGGAACAGTCAGACTTCTCGCCTTTGTTCTTGTACAGGGTGATAACAACTGCATCACGGAGATCTTTTGGTAGTGTTCCTTCCTCCCAGCAGCAGAGAAAGAGGTCATGGAGCTTGTTGTGCAGTGCTGTGCCTCCATGTTTCCAGATCTCTGGCGGTATTCCATCAATGCCTGCTGCTTTGCCACTCTTGAGCTGGTGGATGGCTGTGAGGGTCTCTTCAGCGGTGGGCGGTTCGTCCAATTCAACCTTTACTGGGAGGTGTGGGATTTGTAGGACGACTGCTTCTTGAACAGTGCGCTCAGCGCTGAAGAGGCTCTGAAAGTATTCCGACCAGCGGTTCAAGATGGAGGTATTATCTGTGAGGAGTGCCTGGCCATTCGCGCTTCGCAGGGGACTTTGTACCAGGTGCCTGGGGCCATACACTGCTTTCAGTGCTTCGTAGAAGCCCCTGTAGTCACCATTGTCAGCGCAAAGCTGGGTCCTCTGTGCAAGTCTGGTCCACCACTCATTCTGGAGATCTCTGAGCTTGCGCTGGAGACTGCTGCAGACGAGGCGGAAGGCAGACTTCTTCACAGGGCAGGAAGGTTGGGCTAGGTGGGCCTGATGGGCGGCTCTTTTTTTTTTGCTAGGTGTTCCTGGATCTCTACATCGTTTTCGTCAAACCAGTCTTTGTTCTTCTTTCTGGCGAAACCCAAGACTTCTGCAGAGGATTTTGCAATAGCAGTTTTCAGTTGTTCCCAAAGTGTTTCAGGGGAGGAGTCTACTGGGTCCGCTGTGTCTTTGAGCCTGCGCTGTAAATCTGTCTGAAAGGCAGCTTTCACATCGTCACGCTGAAGGCTGGCAACATCAAGCTTTTTCTTGGGGGGCCCCCATTTCTTGGGTTTTGGCTTGAAGTGGAGCCTGAGTTTGCAGCGGACAAGGCGGTGGTCAGTGTGACACTCTGCGCTGGGCATCACTCTGGTGAGGAGGACGTCACTGCGGTCCCTCTGACGCACTAGGACATAGTCGATAAGGTGCCAGTGTTTGGAGCGAGGATGCATCCAGGTCGTCTTTCGACTGTCCTTTTGCTGAAAAGTAGTGTTGGTGATGACCAGTTGCTGCTCCGCACAGAACTCCAACAGTAGGCGGCCATTGTCATTGCAGTTCCCCACGCCATGCTTGCCGAGGACTCCTTTCCAGGCTTCAGAGTCCTGGCCCACTCTGGCGTTGAAGTCGCCAAGGATGATGACTTTGTCGTCTGCAGGGGTACTTTGTAGGAGGCTGCGCAGGTCAGTGTAAAACTTGTCCTTTTCAGCAGGCTCTGCCAGGAGGGTTGGGGAGTACACACTGAGAAGGGTGACGTGTTGCTGGTGTCTCAGTGGGAGGCGCATGGACATGATGCGGTCTGAGTGGCCCGTTGGTAGGTTTTCCAGCTTAGTCGCAATGGATGTCTTGACCATGAAACCCACGCCTGAGAGCCGTCTTTCTGATGCAGGCCTGCCTGACCAGTAGAGGGTGTACCCAGCACCAAGTTCTTGGAGGCTGCCTTCTTCCGGAAGGCGTACTTCGCTGAGCGCGGCGATGTCGATGTTTAACCTCCGCAATTCATGGGCAATGAGGGCGGAGCGACGTTCAGGGCGTCCGCTGTCTGCTTTGTCGAGCATGGTTCGGACGTTCCAGCATGCTACGTTGAGTCCGGTCGTGGTCGTCATGAGAGTGGATCCGTTATTCTTTCTTGTTTTTTGACCGCAGGAGAAGATGCCCGTTGACCGCGGCTAGCCAACTGGGTTACGAGGGGATGAGCTTTGGTTAGGCCACCTTTTCTAGGCCCCTCTCCGTGTGGAGCAAGCAGTGCTGTCCCTAGAGAAGGCTGCTTGGTCGTTCAGGGTGTGCCGAGTGATGTTGTCATCCCCAGGTCAACATCAGGCGACCAATATCCTGAACCGCCTGCACCTGATACCTGATGTACTGACGTTCTCAAACACTGTTTTTAACTTCACTGCTAAACTCGATGAAAAGACTTTCCTGTGCATACTAAATTAGACTACCCTGCCAACGGTCAATTCACGAGAGGACAGGAAATGCGGGGAATAAATGTCTGTTTTTGAATATTATGTAATTTTTTTTTTTTGCTGCGATTTCGCAAACATATTAACGTTGTTATGTGGCAATCGTAATCGTAGTATGATATCACACCAGACGTACGCACGTAGGGTTCTTGTAAAGAAACTTCACTCAGCTGCAACCCGTCACACGTGGCACAAGGTTGTAGACCACACTGGAGTAACAGTTCCAACAATATTTTATTGCAGCGATGCGATCTCCACTCAATGCATCCACAAATGCACCTACACTGATACACTGT
Organism: Semisulcospira habei; assembly: GCA_036245525.1. Taxonomy (NCBI): domain Eukaryota; kingdom Metazoa; phylum Mollusca; class Gastropoda; family Semisulcospiridae; genus Semisulcospira; species Semisulcospira habei. The sequence goes on from BTPG01000008.1 coordinate 73,039,500, forward strand.
CTCCTCTACAATGCATCAACACTTTTGACACACTGCGTCTCTTATACAATGTACACACATACTTCCTATCACGGTCACAGTGGAGGGGTGCATTACAAACTCAGACGAATTCGCCTACCGTTGTCAGGTTGAGACTCTAATTAGATATGATCAATAGTGAAACCATTGAAACTGTCCAGAACTTTAAGCTTCTTGGCACTACTCTGTCATGTGACCTTAAGTGGGAGGAAAACACTCGCCTCATCGTCCAAAAAGCACAGCAGCGCTTGTTCTTCCTGCGACGTCTGAAAAGTTTCGGTCTGGGTGCCCACATGTTGATGCAATTTTACCGAGCTGTGATTGAGAGCATGCTCACCTTTTCGATCACGGTTTGGTATGGTTCCATCAAGGCCAGAGAGAAAATCAAACTGAACAGGGTGGTCAAGACCGCTTCAAAAATCATAGGCAGAGATCTTCCTAGCCTGGACTCACTGTACCAACAACGTCTCTTAGGTAGAGCAAGTCTTATCTCCAGTGATTCCACCCACCCCGGCAATGAGCTTTTCCAACTTTTACCATCAGGGCGCAGGTACAGGTCCATCAGTACCAGGACCAGCAGATTCCGCAACAGTTTTTTCCCACTGGCTGTTCGCGCTCAGCTCTCTGATCAGCCGGTCTGATTGGATAGAGCGCGAGTGGCGAGTGAGTACTTGTCGGAATGTGTACAGTCAGCTTATAACTGAATCAGTGAGGCGTGCCTGTTCGCCGTGTTTAATACCGGTATTTGCTTAGTATTTAGCATGAAAATCATATTTTAGAGTTTACTCTGTGTGTGTGTGTGTGTGTGTGTGTGTGTGTGTGTGTGTGTGTGTGTGTGTGTGTGTGTGTGTTGTGTGTTGTGTGTGTTGTGTGTGTGTGTGTGTGTGTGTGTGTGTGTGTGTGTGTGTGTGTGTGTGTGTGTGTGTGTGTGTGTGTTATTTTTGTCTTAGTAACTGACATCAAAACAAATTCCAATGTTCTTATTGTTTTGTTGTTTTTTTTACATGGAAACATATGGCAATAAACTATCTTATCTTTTATACTATTACAGATTTCCAGAATAATCCAGCAAATTCGCACAACACAACACAACCAATCAGAAAAGAAAGCGTAACTACAACTCATGAAAAAGAATACACTAGAATGAACTACAAAATTCCACTACTTTTTAGGCGTTTTTGATACAATGTTACGAAATGTTGCCGACAACCTTGACGTCATATCTGAGGTCACTAGAAAGATCGCGACCCTGCTCGAACCTTCCAGTCTAATATAGGCGAAATTATGCATCACAACAAAAATCGAAAGCACTTCGTGCAAAAGAAAATGACCTACTACAAAGCTACGTAAATCTTATCCCAAATAACTCAAATGAATATCGGATCATTCCGTTGATTAACACTCACATGCTCTCGAAGAATAACACAACCACAAACGTCCTGTGCATGCTAATGGCTGAGTTTGGAGTTTGCAGTACACTTGGCAGACAGGTCAAGGTCTCAGACACTTGAGTGACCTGTCCGACAGGTCAAGGTCTCAGACACTTCAGTAACCTGTCCGACAGGTCAAGGTCTCAGACACTTGAGTGACCTGTCAGACAGGTCAAGGTCTCAGACATTTGAGTGACCTATCAGACAGGTCAAGGTCTCAGACATTTGAGTGACCTGTCAGACAGGTCACGTACCAGAAGGAAAAATGATGCGGACCAGTCATGCACGTGAGCCAGGAGGGCTTTGCCGTTGACAGATTAGTTCAGCAGTTATGCCACAAGAAATAAAATGTGCAAATGCTTTTCTTTTCCATTTGCTTTTTTATAGCGGAAGGTGGGAGTGGGGGGGGGGGGTGTGTGTGAGGGTTTTGGTCTGGGTTGTTTTTGTTTTTTTTACACACTGACAAGTCTTATATGACCGAATTTCATTTATTTACTTGATACGGGTTTATTGTGTCCACCAGCTCAATTCATTCACGAGACCAAGTTTGGTCTACGGGAAGCAACCACGCCTTTTTCAAGCTTGGCCAAGTTTTCTGGTTGCTTCCCTTTTACAATATGGAATAATTCTGGTTCCGCAAAGTTGTCAACCAGTCAACAGACAATTAATTTGTGGAACAAGAGTGCAGGACTTGACTAAATGTGGCTTTAACAGACAATTTGTGGAACAAGAGTGCAGGACTTGACTAAATGTCGCTTTGGGCCTGGCCCATTTCTGTAGTTTAACCCATTCAGCCCCGACGTCCTGCAGCAGGAGATGGATCGACCATGATAATTCAAGGGTAGTGCCAGATTCGCTTGGCGCCATTAGGCGCCAAGCCAATTTAGCAGTAGCCTTGAATTATCATTTATGGCTGATCCAACTTTTGCAACTGGTACATAGTCGTGTGGGCGTAGGATTAATGGGTTACATCGCCGGCTCAGTTTTTAAAGTCTGGCGCACGTGCTGTGATAATCAGTCTCACCGACACCAATTGTGACTGACTGTGACTGACCTACATAAATAACACGTTTTACACTTGCAAGAGGCATACATCCTCACGAGCCTGCGACTGTGGAGATTTATGAAGATTTATGAAGATTTATTCGTCTTGCGTGGCCTCATTTATATCTGACGATGAATCTGAAATTGCTTTCAGAGACAAAGAGCCAGCAGTCGATGGGTTATTTCAGCCTATACTTACGCAAAGCGTTGTCTAGTCACAAAATACAGGCAGCATGACACCCCCAAATTCAGCACATTAGCCCAGCTCAGCAGTAACAACGACACCACCAGACTGACTAGAAAGTTGTCCACGCTCCTACCGCCTAGAAGCGACAGACACCACCAGACTGGACAGTTGCCCACGCTTCTACCGACTAGAAGCGACAGACACCACCAGACTGGACAGTTGTCCACGCTCCTACCGACTAGAACCCAACGACACAACAGTATGGATGTGTGCAGGTTGGTTCGGGCGCGCTTGGCAGTACCAGATCGGGATGATATGGACCTACGTGGGCATGGTTATGTACATCATGGCTTTCAGCTGCCCATCGTGGTACATCACCACCGAAAAAGTGACGGGTAAAAACGGCTCGGTCTGGCATGCGGTGGCGGCGGGTGGACTTTGGGAGGTGTGTGATGTACATGGCAGTAGGAGCTGTCGAAACATCACTGAGCCAGTGGGTAAGTCCATACATCACTGAGCCAGTGGTAAGTCCATACATCACTGAGCCAGTGGGTAAGCCATACATCACTGAGCCAGTGGTAAGCACATACATCACTGAGCCAGTGGGTAAGTCTATACATCACTGAGCCAGTGGGTAAGTCTATACATCACTGAGCCAGTGGTAAGTCCATACATCACTGAGCCAGTGGTAAGTCCATACATCACTGAGCCAGTGGTAAGTCCATACATCACTGAGCCAGTGGTAAGCCCATACATCACTGAGCCAGTGGTAAGTCCATACATAACTGAGCCAATGGTAAGCCCATACATCACTGAGCCAGTGGGTAAGTCTATACATCACTGAGACAGTGGGTAAGCCATACATCACTGAGCCAGTGGGTAAGTCCATACATCACTGAGCTAGTGGGTAAGCCATACATCACTGAGCCAGTGGGTAAGTCCATACTTCACTGAGCCAGTGGTTAAGTCCATGCATCACTGAACCATTGCGGGGTAAGTCCAACCTCTGATCATGAAAACTGAGATTCACTCTTTTTGTCCCGTCCCACAGGTGATTTCCCGGACCCAGTTAGGGCCATACATTGCTCAGGTCGGTCAAACCGCTCACTGAGTTGGCGGTGTCTGAACTCCCGTCGGTTGTGGGCCTGCATGAGGCACGCAGAGTCGTATCGCCCTGTGCACACACAACGTGAGATACACTGCAGTCTGAACTCCCGTCGGTTGTGGGCATGCATGAAGCACGCAGAGTATTCGCCCAGTGCACACACAACGTGAGATACACTGCAGTCTGAACTCCGTTACGCAGAGTCGTATCGCCCAGTGCACACACATCGTGAGATACACAGGCAAGGTATGTGGCAGATCCTGGAGCGACTAGGCTGTCCCCCAAAGTTCCTCAACATGATCGTCCAGCTCCACGAGGACCAGCAAGGCCAGGTCAGACTAAACAGTGACCTCTCAGAACCATTCCCCATTCGCAACGGCGTGAAGCAAGGCTGCGTGCTGGCACCGACCCTCTTCACCATCTTCTTCAGCATGATGTTGAAGCAGGCCACAGTGGACCTCGACGATGACGACGCAGTGTACATCAGATATCGTCTCGATGGCAGCCTGTTCAACCTCAGACGACTGCAGGCCCACACGAAAACCCTAGACCAACTGATTCGTGAGCTGCTCTTTGCTGATGACGCTGCCCTCGTTGCACACACAGAGAGAGCCTTGCAGCGCATTACGTCCTGCTTCGCAGATGCCGCCCAGCTCTTTGGACTTGAGGTCAGTCTGAAAAAGACAGAGGTCCTTCATCAGCCAGCACCCAAGGAAGAGCATCGCCCTCCCCACATCACCATCGGCGAGTCCGAACTGAAGTCTGTACACCAGTTTACCTACCTCGGCTGCATCATCACGTCAGACGCCAAGCTGGACAAGGAGCTGGACAACAGGCTGGCAAAAGCGAACAGTGCTTTCGGGCGACTATTCAAGCGGGTGTGGCACAATCAACAGCTGAAAAAAGGCACCAAGATCAGCGTGTACAGAGCTGTCGTCCTCACCACCCTGCTGTACGGTTCCGAGTCCTGGGCCCTCTACCGCAGCCAACTACGACTCCTCGAACGCTTTCACCAGCGCTGCCTGCGTACCATCCTCAGCATTCACTGGAGTGACTATGTCACCAACGTCGAGGTCCTTGAACAGGCGGAAACTTTGAGCATCGAGGCTTTGCTGCTGCGGACACAGCTTCGCTGGGCGGGGCACGTCTCCAGGATGGAGGATCATCGCCTACCCAAGATCACTCTGTTCGGCGAGCTCGCCACTGGACACCGAGACAGAGGGGCACCAAAGAAGAGATGCAAAGACGGTCTCAAGAAGTCACTTAGTGCCTGCCAAATCGACCACCGCCAGTGGTCTTCGCTTGCTGCGGACCGTGACACCTGGCGCTCCACCATTCACAAGGCAGCCGTCTCCTTTGAGGACTCTCGCAGAGCTAACCTCAAGGACAAGCGGCTCAGGAGAAAAAACAGAGTTGTCGTAACTCAGAACCCTGACCAGACCTTCCCCTGCAGCCACTGCGGTCGAACCTGCCTGTCCCGGATTGGCCTCCGCAGTCACGAAAATGCCTGCAGACGACGTGGGCAAGCCCTATAGAATCTTCGTTCGCGAAGCCAAGCCATGATGATGATGTGCGCATGCATAAGGCACGCAGAGTATTCGCCCAGTGCACACACAACGTGAGATACACTGCAGTCTGAACTCCGTTACGCAGAGTCGTATCGCCCAGTGCACACACATCGTGAGATACACTGCAGTCACAAGTGAACCCCTATCAGCTTCACGTAGGCCTACACACGAACGTATTCTGTAGCAGACGATACTGACAAAGAACTGGACAGCCACACTCCATGTGCACCTGCGGGGCGTGACTGACAACTGTTGTTAGGGAAAACATGCAGGCAGTGTGACTGTCAACTGTTGTTAGGGAATCAAGCAGGCAGTGTGGCTGTCAAATGTTGTTAGGGAAACATGCTTGTAGTGTGGCTGTCAACTGTTGTTAGGGAAAACATGCAGGCAGTGTGACTGTCAAATGTTGTTAGGGAAACAAGCAGGCAGTGTGGCTGTCAAATGTTGTTAGGGAAACATGCTTGTAGTGTGGCTGTCAACTGTTGTTAGGGAAAACATGCAGGCAGTGTGACTGTCAACTGTTGTTAGGGAAACAAGCAGGCAGTGTGGCTGTCAAATGTTGTTAGGGAAACAAGCAGGCAGTGTGGCTGTCAACTGTTGTTAGGGAAACATGCTTGTAGTGTGGCTGTCAAATGTTGTTAGGGAAACAAGCAGGCAGTGTGGCTGTCAAATGTTGTTAGGGAAACATGCTTGTAGTGTGGCTGTCAACTGTTGTTAGGGAAAACATGCAGGCAGTGTGGCTGTCAAATGTTGTTAGGGAAACAAGCAGGCAGTGTGGCTGTCAAATATTGTTAGGGAAACAATCAGGCAGTGTGGCTGTCAAATGTTGTTAGGGAAACATGCTTGTAGTGTGGCTGTCAAATGTTGTTAGGGAAACAAGCAGGCAGTGTGGCTGTCAAATGTTGTTAGGGAAACAAGCAGGCAGTGTGGCTGTCAAATATTGTTAGGGAAACAAGCAGGCAGTGTGGCTATCAAATGTTGTTAGGGAAACATGCTTGTAGTGTGGCTGTCAACTGTTGTTAGGGAAACATGCAGGCAGTGTGGCTGTCAAATGTTGTTAGGGAAACATGCTTGTAGTGTGGCTGTCAACTGTTGTTAGGGAAAACAAGCAGGCAGTGTGGCTGTCAACTGTTGTTAGGGAAACAAGCAGGCAGTGTGGCTGTCAACTGTTGTTAGGGAAACATGCTTGTAGTGTGGCTGTCAAATGTTGTTAGGGAAACAAGCAGGCAGTGTGGCTGTCAAATGTTGTTAGGGAAACATGCTTGTAGTGTGGCTGTCAACTGTTGTTAGGGAAAACATGCAGGCAGTGTGGCTGTCGAATGTTGTTAGGGAAACAAGCAGGCAGTGTGGCTGTCAAATGTTGTTAGGGAAACAAGCAGGCAGTGTGGCTGTCAAATGTTGTTAGGGAAACATGCTTGTAGTGTGGCTGTCAAATGTTGTTAGGGAAACAAGCAGGCAGTGTGGCTGTCAAATGTTGTTAGGGAAACAAGCAGGCAGTGTGGCTGTCAAATGTTGTTAGGGAAACAAGCAGGCAGTGTGGCTATCAAATGTTGTTAGGGAAACATGCTTGTAGTGTGGCTGTCAACTGTTGTTAGGGAAACATGCAGGCAGTGTGGCTGTCAAATGTTGTTAGGGAAACATGCTTGTAGTGTGGCTGTCAACTGTTGTTAGGGAAAACAAGCAGGCAGTGTGGCTGTCAACTGTTGTTAGGGAAACATGCAGGCAGTGTGGCTGTCAACTGTTGTTAGGGAAACATGCAGGCAGTGTGGCTGTCAACTGTTGTTAGGGAAAACAAGCAGGCAGTGTGGCTGTCAACTGTTGTTAGGAAAACAAGCAGGCAGTGTGGCTGTCAACTGTTGTTAGGGAAAACAAGCAGGCAGTGTCGCTGTCAACTGTTGTTAGGGAAACATGCAGGCAGTGTGGCTGTCAAATGTTGTTAGGGAAAACATGCAGGCAGTGTGGCTGTCAACTGTTCCGCCTTGTTATCTATCAGTATCGTCTACTACATGATTAGTTCCTGTGCACGCCTAGGTAAAGCTGGTAGGAGTACCCTTGTGACGTCACGCTCTGTCCACGATGTGCCGGCACTAGACTGGACTCCACAACTACTGCGTGCCTGATATAGTCCTTTGGGTAGTGCCGGCACTTGACGCACCAGACCACCCTGACACAAAACGCCTTTGCGCGTCACTTTCAAACCACAGTCTTGCACAACACATCACCAAACCCACCCACCGACTCGGCCACACCCTCGACTGGATCATCACCCGCACCTCCGATCAACTCTTTCTCGACTCTGACACCTCCTCTGTGCTTCCCTCTGACCGCCTCGCTATTCTCGTCTCCCTCAACCTACCTCCCCCGAAAAAGACCAAGCTCTCTCGTCGCAAACTAAAATCTTTCAACCGAGAGAGCTTCTTCGACGAAGCTGTCGACCTTCTTTTGCACCCCACCTCCTCTCCCGATCTTGCATCCCATATCGATTCCTCCCTTCGAAAACTTCTAGACACCCATGCCCCTGTCACCACCTGCTCCAAACGACCCCCCTCCCCCTGGCTCACTGACGACATAGCTGAGGCCAAGCGTGAGCGCCGACAAGCGGAACGCTCTCATGCGACTTCACCGTTTGCAGACAGATCTTCCAACAACTAGATCCAAAGTCTGCAGAATGATCTCCGACTCCAAACGTAAACACCTTCAAAACAAAATTCTGGAATCCACTTCTTCCAAGACCCTCTACGCTACCATGACCTCACTCCTAGGCACTTCTAAAGACTCTCCTCTCCCCAACACACACAGCAAAGAAAAACTCCCGTCCGCTTTTTCCACCTATTTCTCCGACGAATCCAAACTCCGCGCAACACACTCAACACTCTGCCTTCTCCGCCTTGCCCTCCCGACCCCCCCTTTTCCGGCACTCCCCTCTCGTCCTTCCGCCCCGTCTCTCAGGATGAAGTCCTCAAGACCATAAAGTCCATGCCTTTCAAAACCTGCGAACTAGACCCCCTCCCAGCTTCTCTCTACCGGGACCTCCTTCCAAAACCTGCCCTTCATTACCGACATCATCAACACATCCCTAGAGAATGACTCCGTCCCCGATATCTTCAAGTCCGCCATCAAAAAACACAACCTCGACCCAAACGAACTCAAGAACAATCGCCCAGTCTCTAATCTCTCTTTCCTGTCCTAGCTTCTAGAGAAGGTTGTTCTCAACCAGCTCAACCTCCACCTCGCCGACAACAACCTCCTCAGTCCCTTCCAGTCTGCCTATCGCAAACACCACAGCACTGAAACAGCCCTTCTGCATATTCTAAACGACCTGCTTCTCTCCACCGACTCGGGCAACATCTCCCTTCTTACGCTACTCGACCTCTCTGCCGTCTTCGACACTATAGACCACTCTATCCTCCTCCACCGCCTTCACCACTCCTTTGGCATCACTGACTCTGCTCACTCCTGGTTTCTCTCCTACCTCTCCGACAGACAGCAGTCCGTCACCATCGACGGCTTCTGCTCCAACCCAGTCACGCTCTCCTGCGGAGTTCCACAGGGGTCCGTCCTGGGCCCGGTCCTTTTCGCACTTTACACCTCTCCCCTATTAACATCATCCAGTCACCACATACACCACCACCTCTACGCTGACGACTCACAACCACTAGACAAAGACAAACTCGACAACACTCAGTCACTACTGACTCGTACGGCTGACTGCTACGAAGACGTGAAAAAAAATGGATGACTGCAAACAAGATTAAAATGAACGACGACAAAAAACGGAAGCCATGCTGGTAGGCACTCGCCAGAAACGGTCCCAGCTCCCTCCCTCTCTCTACCTTCAACTCGACAGCACCCCCATCTCCCTCTCTGACTCAGCCAAAAACCTTGGCGTTATCCTCGATTCCTCTCTTTACATGACAAGCTTTGTCTACGCCACGGCCCAGGCATGCTATTTCCACCTCCGCCGCATCAGTCAGATCAGAAAACACCTCACTACCGAAGCTGCCACCAAACGTGCTGTCTCTCTCATCCTATCTCGCATCGACTACTGCAACTCTCTCCTTTCCGGCCTCCCTCACTTCACCACTTTCACTCTCCATCGCGTCCAGAACAATGCTGCCCGCCTTGTCATCAGAAAGAAAAAATCCGACCACATCACTCCCCTGCTCAAACTCCTTCACTGGCTCCCCATCCCCCAACGCATTTAATACAAGATTCTGTCTCTCTGCTACAAATCCCTGAACAACTACGCTCCTGCCTATCTCTCCAACTTACTTCAGCCCTACACTCCTCCCCACTCCCTCCGCTCCGCCTCCGACCCTCTCCGCCTCCACATCCCCCGCACCAAACTCAGCACTTTCGGCCCCCGCTCCTTCTCTGTATACGGTCCATCCACCTGGAACACTCTCCCACTCTCTCTCCGTCAGAAACACTCTCTCTCCTTCTTCCAGTCCGACCTCAAAACTCACCTCTTTCAACAGTTCTAGCACTATATACCAACACTCCCCACCCCAAGATAACTGTCGTAATGTATTTGTGCTACGTGAGTCGTTGTATAAAGCGTGCGCATGCGTACGCGAGTTGTGAGTGCGCGCTTAGAGTTATAATTATTATAAGATAAGCGCATTAATAAATACCGTTATTATTATTATTATTATTATTATTATTATTATTATTATTATTATTATTATTATAATTATTATTATTATTATGAAAACTTCTTTCATCCAAGGACCAAAAGCTGCAATCGTCGAAGACACTTGGATTTAAATTGATCTTAGCAAGACTCATTCATCCTCCAGACTGGAGAGTTGTCCACCACCACCACCACCACCACCCCCCCCCCCCCCCTCGCAATTGCAGGGGAGGGGGGGGGGGGTTCATGAGAATCTGTGTGTCTTGCAGTTGGATCGTGTGCAGTTCGTCAGCAGTCAAGAGGTTAAGAGTTTTAACACCTACAGCCAGTCACAGTCACAACGTCGTTTACACCACATGTGCTGATCTCTGGTTTTGAACTTTACAGAGTGCAGCAATAAAGTCCAAATTCAAAGATCAGCAACATTTATCATCTCACATTTTTCACGTGAGCACGGGTGTATGGGTCATTGACTCTGGATTGATGGATTGGTGGATGCATGGATGAATCGGCTGGTTTACTGGATGGCTGACTAACCTGACTGACTGATGGATGGATGGGTGGGTGGGTAGGTGGGTGGGTTGGTTGGTTGGTTGGTTGATTGATTGATTGATTGATTGGTTGATTGATTGGTGTGTTAAGCGACGTGGCTATGCGTGACGCGTGTGCTACAGTCCATGGGTCTGGCGCTTTACGTCACGTCCGGCTTGCTGACCACTCTGCAGGTCCTAATACCCAGTCTGTCCTACGTCATCTGGGCCAGAGTGCTGGAGGCTATGCTCCTCATCACCGGTACGTTTGCCTCGGACACGATATCCATATTCACAAATTGAATAATGAACACGATAAAACAGTTCAGACCGTAGGAAAGGCTAGCCTTGGTATACTTGTTCCGGAGATATCCCTACAGACAGCAGATAAGGCGAGCCTTGGTATGTTTGTTCCACAGTGAGATATGTCTACAGACAGTAGGTGAGGCGAGCCTTGGTATATTTGTTCCACAGTGAGATATGTCTACAGACAGTAGGTGAGGCGAGCCTTGGTATGTTTGTTCCACAGTGAGATATGTCTACAGACAGCAGAAAAGGCGAGCCTTGGTATGTTTGTTCCACAGTGAGATATGTCTACAGACAGTAGGTGAGGCGAGCCTTGGTATACTTGTTCCACAGTGAGATATCTCTACAGACAGTAGGTGAGGCGAGCCTTGGTATACTTGTTCCACAGTGAGATATCTCTACAGACAGTAGGTGAGGCGAGCCTTGGTATACTTGTTCCACAGTGAGATATCTATACAGACAGTAGGTGAGGCGAGCCTTGGTATACTTGTTCCGGAGATATCCCTACAGACAGCAGATAAGGCGAGCCTTGGTATATTTGTTCTACAGTGAGATATGTCTACAGACAGTAGAGGAGGCGAGCCTTGGTATACTTGTTCCGGAGATATCACTACACAGACAGTAGATGAGGCGAGCCTTGGTATAGTTCAGGAGATATCATTACAGACAGTAGATGAGGCGAGCCTTGGTATAGTTCAGGAGATATCACTACAGACAGTAGATGAGGCGAGCCTTGGTATAGTTCAGGAGATATCACTACAGACAGTTTCCTGCAGAGCACCCCTGCAGACGACAAAGTCATCATCCTTGGCGACTTCAACGCCAGAGTGGCCAAGACTGTGAAGCCTGGAAAGGAGTCCTCGGCAAGCATGGCGTTGGGAACTGCAATGACAATGGTCGCCTACTGTTGGAGCTCTGTGCAGAGCAGCAACTTGTCATCACCAACACTACTTTCCAGCAAAAGGACAGTCGAAAGACCACCTGGATGCATCCTCGCTCCAAGCACTGGCACCTTATCGACTATGTCCTAGTGCGTCAGAGGGACCGCAGTGACGTCCTCCTCACCAGAGTGATGCCCAGCGCAGAGTGCCACACTGACCACCGCCTTGTTCGCTGCAAACTCAGGCTCCGCCTCAAGCTGAAACCCAAGAAAGGGTTCCCCCCCCCCCCCCCAAGAAAAAGCTTGATGTTGCCAGCCTTCAGCGTGACGACAAGAAAGCTGCCCTTCAGGCCGATTTACAGCGCATGCTCAAAGACACAGTTGATCCAGCAGACTCCTCCCCTGAAACACTCTGGGAACAACTGAAAACTGCTATTGTAAAATCCTCTGTGGAAGTCTTGGGCTTTGCTAGAAAGAGGAACAAAGACTGGTTTGACGAAAACGACGTAGAGATCCAGGAACTTCTAGCAAAAAAAAAGAGCCGCCCACCAGGCCCACCTAGCCCAGCCTTCCTGCCCTGTGAAGAAGTCTGCCTTCCGCCTCATCTGCAGCAGTCTCCAGCTCAAGCTTAGAGAGCTCCAGAACGAGTGGTGGACCAGACTCGCACAGAGGACCCAGCTCTGCGCTGACAACGGTGACTACAGGGGCTTCTACGAAGCATTGAAAGCAGTGTATGGCCCTAGGCACCTGGTACAAAGTCCCCTGCGAAGCGCTGATGGACAGGCACTCCTCACAGATAATACCTCCATCTTGAACCGCTGGTCGGAATACTTTCAGGACCTCTTCGGCGCTGAACGCACTGTTCAAGAAACAGTCATCCTCCAAATCCCACACCTTCCACTAAAGGTTGAATTGGACGAACCGCCCACCGCCGAAGAGACCCTCACAGCCATCCACCAGCTCAAGAGTGGCAAAGCAGCAGGCATTGACGGAATCCCGCCAGAGATCTGGAAACATGGAGGCCCAGCACTGCACAACAAGCTCCACGACCTCTTTCTCTGCTGCTGGGAAAAAGGAACACTACCAAAGGATCTCCGTGATGCAGTCATCATCACCCTGTACAAGAACAAAGGAGAGAAGTCTGCCTGCTCTAATTATCGTGGAATTACCCTGCTGTCCATTGCCGGGAAAATTCTCGCAAGGTTGCTCCTGAATCGGCTGGTACCTGCCATCGCTGAAGACCACCTCCCAGAGGGCCAGTGTGGCTTCAGAGCCAACAGGAGTACCACCGACATGGTCTTTGTGCTGAGACAGCTTCAGGAGAAGTGCCGCGAGCAGAACAAAGGGCTGTACGTAACGTTTGTCGACCTAACAAAAGCGTTTGACACTGTGAGCAGGCAAGGTATGTGGCAGATCCTGGAGCGACTAGGTTGTCCCCCAAAGTTCCTCAACATGATCGTCCAGCTCCACGAGGACCAGCAAGGCCAGGTCAGACTAAACAGTGACCTCTCAGAACCATTCCCCATTCGCAACGGCGTGAAGCAAGGCTGCGTGCTGGCACCGACCCTCTTCACCATCTTCTTCAGCATGATGTTGAAGCAGGCCACAGTGGACCTCGACGAAGACGACGCAGTGTACATCAGGTGTCGTCTCGATGGCAGCCTGTTCAACCTCAGACGACTGCAGGCCCACACGAAAACCCTAGACCAACTGATTCGTGAGCTGCTCTTCGCTGATGACGCTGCCCTCGTTGCACACACAGAGAGAGCCTTGCAGCGCATTACGTCCTGCTTCGCAGATGCTGCCCAGCTCTTTGGACTTGAGGTCAGTCTGAAAAAGACAGAGGTCCTTCATCAGCCGGCACCCAAGGAAGAGCATCGCCCTCCCCACATCACCATCGGCGAGTCCGAACTGAAGTCTGTACACCAGTTTACCTACCTTGGCTGCATCATCACGTCAGACGCCAAGCTGGACAAGGAGCTGGACAATAGGCTGGCAAAAGCGAACAGTGCTTTCGGGCGACTATTCAAGCGGGTGTGGCACAATCAACAGCTGAAAAAAAGGCACCAAGATCAGCGTGTACAGAGCTGTCGTCCTCACCACCCTGCTGTACGGTTCCGAGTCCTGGGCCCTCTACCGCAGCCAACTACGACTCCTCAAACGCTTTCACCAGCGCTGCGTGCGTACCATCCTCAGCATTAACTGGAGTGACTATGTCACCAACGTCGAGGTCCTTGAACAGGCGGAAACTGTGAGCATCGAGGCTTTGCTCCTGCGGACACAGCTTCGCTGGGCGGGGCACGTCTCCAGGATGGAGGATCATCGCCTACCCAAGATCACTCTGTTCGGCGAGCTCGCCACTGGACACCGAGACAGAGGGGCACCAAAGAAGAGATACAAAAACGGTCTCAAGAAGTCACTTAGTGCCTGCCAAATCGACCACCGCCAGTGGTCTTCGCTTGCTGCGGACCGTGACACCTGGCGCTCCACCATTCACAAGGCAGCCGTCTCCTTTGAGGACTCTCGCAGAGCTAACCTTAAGGACAAGCGGCTCAGAAGAAAAAACAGAGTTGTCGTAACTCAGAACCCTGACCAGACCTTCCCCTGCAGCCACTGCGGTCGAACCTGCCTGTCCCGGATTGGCCTCCGCAGCCACGAAAATGCCTGCAGACGACGTGGGCAAGCCCTATAGAATCTTCGTTCGCGAAGTCAAGCCAAGAGACTACAGACAGTAGAGGAGGCGAGCCTTGATATAGTTCAGGAGATATCACTACAGACAGTAGGTGAGGCGAGCCTTGGTATAGTTCTGGAGATATCACTACAGACGATAGGTGAGGCGAGCCTTGGTATAGTTCAGGAGATATCACTACAGACGATAGGTGAGGCGAGCCTTGGTATACTTGTTCCGGAGATATCACTACAGACAGTAGATGAGGCTAGCCTTGGTATAGTTCTGGAGATATCACTACAGACGATAGGTGAGGCGAGCCTTGGTATAGTTCAGGAGATATAATAATAATGAGTACTTGTATAGCGCCTAACCTCAGATTAGAGCTCTAGGCGCTTAACAAAAACTAATGTACAAAACCTAACTAATTACAAAAATGGAATTTACAAAAAGTACAAAAACAAAATACAACGCACTCTGTAAACAAGCTATAAAGTCACCATTCAAAAGTGCTACGCTCATGGACTCATACTGGCATTCACACACACACCCACACACACACTACTTCTATAAATAGATAGAGATGACTTTAACATGACAGGTGTGTGACAAAGTCATTTGTAGCTGACAGAAAACATATGGGTCTTTAGGGCTCGCTTGAATGCCTCTCTCGAATCTACGTATCTCAGTTCGCGTGGGAGGTCATTCCAAACAACTGGGCTCTGGTATCTGAATGACCTCTCACCAAACGACTTTGTTTTGACAAGAGGGATACGTAAAACTCGAGAGTCGGCAGCAGAGCGCAAATTCTGTCTTGAGGGCGTATGCAGCTGGAGAAGAGAGGCAAGGTAGTGTGGGCAGGAACAGGTAATACAACTGTGAGTCATGCAGGAAATTTTGTACTGAATCCTAGCTGTTACAGGTAACCAGTGTAGGTTATACAGATGGGGTGTGATATGATCTGATCTAGGGACTCTAAGAATCAACCTAGCAGCTGAGTTTTGAATTTTCTGGAGTTTGCCAATCAGACACTAGGAACAGCCAGCCAAAAGAGCATTGCAATAGTCTAATTTAGACAAAACAAAAGCGCAGACAAGTACTTTAGTTAGATATCACTACAGACAGTAGGTGAGGCAAGCCTTGGTATAGATATCACTTCAGACAGTAGGTGAGGAAGTGCCAGCGTGTCTGCAGGGCTGACTGGACTGGAGTCAGGTGTGGTGGTGGAGACGATACGGCATCGTGTCACAGAGTCAGTAAGCCGAAAAGCAAACATTGGCTGCTTAGATCTGAAGTTCAGCAATAGACTGCTCTAGTCACAGTCTAACTCCTCACAGTTCTTGACAGTGCAAAAGATGAAATATATAATTGAACGAAAGATATAGGCAATAAGCAGGCGTAAATTCTACTATATTCAACGAGTTTCAAAAACAAAGTGGAGGACGATGCGCTCAAAATGACGAGAAGAATATCGTAAAATGATCGTTCGTATGATGGGATTTACCTTGCACGACGGACAAAGACTGGTTTCAGTCTGGGCACAACTCGCATCACACGTACACAATATGATATCATCCGGGGAACTAGTGTGTTTTGTCCTGCACACTTCTCACACTCACAACACAAGCACTAGGATATCATCCGGGGATGCACACTTCTCATACTCACAACACAAGCGTTAGGATATCATCCGGGGAACTAGTGTGCTTTGTCCTGCACACTTCTCACACTCACAACACAAGCACTAGGATATCCGTGCGATGATAGTTAGTATGCACGTCCACCGGAATAATGCTTACAAAGTATAAGAAAGTCCACAGCTCACATAGAAGAACACTTTGTACACAGTATAATAATAATAATAATAATAATTACGGTATTTATAATGCGCTTATCTTATAATAATTATAACTCTAAGCGCGCACTCACAACTCGCGCACGCATGCGCACGCTTTAGACAATGACTTGCGTACCACAAACAGTGGAATACATTACGACGGTCAGCTTGGGGTGGGGAGTGTGGAGATATAGTGCTAAAACTGTTGAAAGAGGTGAGTTTTGAGGGCGGACTGGAAGGAGGAGAGAGAGTGTTTCTGACGGAGAGAGAGTGGGAGAGTGTTCCAGGTGGATGGACCGTAGACGGAGAAGGAGCGGGGGCCGAAAGTGTTAAGTTTGGTGCGAGGGATGTGGAGGCGGAGAGGGTCAGAGGCAGAGCGGAGGGAGCGGGAAGGTGTGTAGGGGTGAAGTAAGTTGGAGAGATAGGCAGGAGCGCAGTTGTTCAGGGATTTGTAGCAGAGAGACAGAATTTTGTATTGGATGCGTTGGGGGATGGGGAGCCAGTGAAGGAGTTTGAGCAGGGGTGTGACGTGGTCGGATTTTTTCTTTCTGAGGACGAGGCGGGCAGCATTGTTCTGAACGCGTTGGAGAGTGAAAATGGTGGAGTGAGGGAGACCGGAAAGGAGAGAGTTGCAGTAGTCGATGCGAGATAAGATGAAAGAGACAGCAAGTTTGGTGGCAGCTTCGGTAGTGAGGTATTTTCTGATCTGACTGATGCGGCGGAGGTGGAAATAACATGCCTGGGCCGTGGCGGAAACGAAGCTGGTCATGGACAGAGAGGAATCGAGGATAACGCCGAGGTTCTTGGCCGAGTCAGAGAGGGAGATGGGGGTGCTATCGAGTTGAAGGTGGAGAGAGGGAGGGAGCTGGGAGAGTTTCTGGCGAGTGCCTACCAGCATGGCTTCCGTTTTGTCGTCGTTCAGTTTTAGCTTGTTTGCTGTCATCCAGTTTTTCACGTCTTCGTAGCAGTCAGCCGTGCGAGTCAGTAGTGACTGAGTGTTGTCGAGTTTGTCTTTGTCTAGCAGTTATGAGTCGTCAGCGTAGAGGTGGTGGTGTATGCGGTGAGACTGGATGATGTTGGACAGAGGAGAGGTGTAGAGTGTGAAAAGGACCGGGCCCAGGATGGACCCCTGTGGGACTCCGCAGGAGAGCGTGACTGGGTTGGAAGAGACGCCGTTGATGGTGACGGACTGCTGTCTGTCGGAGAGGTAGGAGAGAAACCAGGAGTGAGCAGAGTCAGTGATGCCGAAGGAGTGGTGGAGTCGGTGGAGGAGGATAGAGTGGTCTATAGTGTCAAAGGCGGCAGAGAGATCGAGTAGTGTAAGAAGAGAGATGTTGCCCGAGTCGGTGGAGAGAAGCAGATCGTTTAAGATATGTAGAAGGGCTGTTTCAGTGCTGTGATGTTTGCGATAGGCAGACTGGAATGGACTGAGGAGGTTGTTGTCGGTGAGGTGGAGGTTGAGCTGGTATATCGAGCAATCCAAAGCGTCACGGTTGGCTGCACGACGGAGCAAGGCTTACTCCGCCGCGGCCTGTCTGTAACAGTATGTTGGATAAATCCAATTGAATCCTGATGCTTATCCACCCGTCCATCCATCCGTCCACCCATGAGACCCAGGCATACATCTATCCATAACGCCATACGTCCTTCAGTCATTGTTTCTTTTGTGAGTCCGTTCGTCCGTGTGTTGTTGGTTCATTCATCATGTCTTCACTCATTCGTGTCTGTGTGATTTGTCCAGGCGTGTCGAGTTGCATAATTCCATTCATTTTCCCTCCTTCGTGTGTTCACTTATAACTGTCTGTGCGATTTCACGGCGTGCTGAGTTGCACCGGTGTGTTGGTGTTGGCAGCTATGTGGACGAGTTGTTTCCCCACAAAGACGTGCTGGGCCTAACTCACTCTCTTAGTATTTGTCTTACTTCCCCAGTAAGACGTGCTGGGTCTAACTTACTCACTCAGTCTTTGTGTTCCTTCCCAGAAATACGCGCTGGTTCTAACTCACTCACTCAGTCTTTGTGTTACTTCCCAGAAATACGCGCTGGTTCTAACTCACTCACTCAGTCTTTGTGTTACTTCCCAGAAATACGCGCTGGGTCTAACTCACTCACTCAGTCTTTGTCTCTCCGTCAGAAACACTCTCTCTCCTCTTTCCAGTCAGCTTCTCAAAACTCACCTCTTTCAACAGTTCTAGCACTATATCACCACACTCCCCACCCCAAGCTGACTGTCGTAATGTATTTGTGGTACGTGAGTCGTTGTCTAAAGCGTGCGCATGCGTGCGCGAGTTGTGAGTGCGCGCTTAGAGTTATAATTATTATAAGATAAGCGCATTAAAAATACCGTAATTATTATTATTATTATTATTATTATTATTATTATTTATTATTATTATTATTATTATTATTATTATTATTATTATTATTATTATTATTGTGTTACTTCCCCAGAAATACGCGCTGGATCTAACTCACTCAGTTTTTGTGTTACTTCCCCAAAAATACGCGCTGGGTCTAACTCACTCACTCAGTCTTTGTGTTACTTCCCCAGAAATACGCGCTGGGTCTAACTCAGTCAGTCTTTGTGTTACTTCCCCAGAAATACGCGCTGGGTCTAACTCACTCACTCAGTCTTTGTGTTACTTCCCCAGAAATACGCGCTGGGTCTAACTCACTCACTCAGTCTTTGTGTTACTTCCCCAGAAATACGCGCTGGGTCTAACTCAGTCAGTCTTTGTGTTACTTCCCCAGAAATACGCGCTGGGTCTAACTCACTCACTCAGTCTTTGTGTTACTTCCCCAGAAATACGCGCTGGGTCTAACTCAGTCAGTCTTTGTGTTACTTCCCCAGAAATACGCGCTGGGTCTAACTCACTCACTCAGTCAGTCTTTGTGTTACTTCCCAAGAAATACGCGCTGGGTATAACTCACTCACTCGATCTTGTGTTACTTCCCCAGAAATACGCGCTGGGTCTAACTCACTCAGTCAGTCTTTGTGTTACTTCCCCAGAAATACGCGCTGGGTCTAACTCACTCACTCAGTCTTTGTGTTACTTCCCCAGAAATACGCGCTGGGTCTAACTCACTCAGTCTTTGTGTTACTTCCCCAGAAATACGCGCTGGGTCTAACTCAGTCAGTCTTTGTGTTACTTCCCCAGAAATACGCGCTGGGTCTAACTCAATCACTCAGTCAGTCTTTGTGTTACTTCCCAAGAAATACGCGCTGGGTATAACTCACTCACTCGATCTTGTGTTACTTCCCCAGAAAGACGTGCTGGGCCTAACTCTGTCTATGTGTTACTTCCTCAGCGGTGCTGAGTTTCACAAGTGTGATGGTGTTCGGCCACTTTGTGGACGAGTTGTCTCCCCAGAGAGACATGCACTGGGCCTTCATGCTGGCCCTAGTGTCCGCTCTCTCCGCTGCTGTATCCTCCATCAATGTCTTCCAGGTATTGTTAGTGAGCCTTCTCCATCGCAACGAACCACTCCCGACAACGAACCATTCCCGACCGAACGAACCTCTCCCGACAACGAACCATTCCCGACAACGAACCACTCCCGACAACGAACCTCTCCCAACAACGAACCATTCCCGACAACGAACCTCTCCCGACAACGAACCATTCCCGACAACGAACCACTCCCGACAACGAACCATTCCCGACAACGAACCATTCCCGACAACGAACCTCTCCCGACAACGAACCTCTCCCGACAACGAACCATTCCCGACAACGAACCACTCCCGACAACGAACGAGAGGAAACTCACGGTGGGTTAACCAGTGTCTACCA